>BLKR01006391.1:0-58277 GCA_011170035.1 Teleogryllus occipitalis
CCGCGCCAAAGCCGCTTTGTCCTCGTCTGGGGCGCTGTAGGAACCCACTTCGCCCCTCCAGGGCCCACTCGCTTTCCTGGCAATCGCAGGGCCTCTGAAGGACTCACTCGCACTCACGTGGCTGTCTGTGGCGGCGCGTGCAGGATTCGTAAAGAGGAGAAAGCTGAAGAGATTGAATGATTGATTGTTAGTGATTCCGGCGCGTCAACTACTATGGTCATTAGTGCTGTACGTGTAGTGTGTGTTTTTTCTCGGGAGGTGGAAGTGGTCTTCCCCCGCTGTGTGGCGAGATCCGGGGCCGATCTACCGTCGGCTAGCGCAGTTTTCCCCAACAAAGTATATCCCACCAGCTGGACACCGCTCCAGCCGGACAAGTTCTAAGCTCCCGACCGGTCTCCGGGCATGTATGGTATTGTATTGCATGTTTTTGTAAGGGGAGAGGATAGGACAAGGAAGAGGAAGGACAGATCACGCGCGGTCCGTGGCCCGTTTGGTAGGGTACTGCTCCGGCATTCGCCTGGTGTTGATCGGAGAAACCACGGAAAACTACAAATCAGTGCAACCAGCCGCTAGAATTCTCCCCCAGACAGCGACTGAAGTCGACCTAGTTGACAAGCCAATGTCGAAAATTCCTGCCGCCGTGGGGAGTGGGAACCTAGGACCTTCCGGTCAGAGGAACTGCAGTGACATCAGTTGATGCCGTGAGACACCTCTCTCGGTAGGATGAAAAGTAATACAAATACTCTTGTAAATGTATTGTATTAAATGACACATACAACAAATTAGATTACATGCAGATATGGACGAAAAGGGAAAGACAGACGTATCAGTTCGATGTGCCGTATCACTCGGGTTTCCATCAGCCCACGGTGCTGCCCCGGATGTGAGAAAACATTACAACATGCCTCTTGCTACGTCCTGGCCCATGATTCATGCACGTGTGAGCGCCCAGCAGGCAGCGATTATTCATTGAGTTCCAATAGCTGACAATAGTTAGGAGGAGGATCTCCTCCCCGCAACCCATATAGCTGCGTTAAAAGTTTCTTCTTGCCGCTGCCGTGGTGTGCTCTATGGTCCATCGCTACACAAGAAGAAGAAACGCTGAGAATTCCTACTGAAAGTGATTTCGACTTTTCGCGTCGCCTAAAAAGCGCATGTAGTTTAAAAGCTCGATCAAAGAAAATTTGAGATAACTGTGAAGTAAAAAATATACAATATCCCTCGTACATCAAAGAAAATATTTTATTTGATAATTACATTGGAAAATGTGTGAGGAGGACATTCCTCAGTTCCCTCCTGTGAGAAACTGCTATTGATTTGTCTCCTCACGACTCCTTATCCAATTCTTCCTTGCTGAACGGCAGGAAATTTTTCTTTTAGAAATTCACTAAAAGTATACACTATATACACAATGATATCTCAATCACAGATAGCGAAATTACGGCAACGAAAATCTTCTAACTGGAAACGTCACCACTTTACCAACAACCATCATCACAACCCGTTGCATAAACCGTCATTGCCTTCCGGTCAGAGTCGCTGCAGAGACTCTCAGCCGGTTTTCCTTCCTCATCCTTGCCTCCTATTTTCTTACATGCAAGCACTACTCTACGACACATGTCGGGATTCCAATCGCATTAGAATATCTCTGGCCTGGAGCAATGCCCAGAAAGGAGGAAATACTAGAACCTGAATACTGAAGTCGACGTGTAGATTGGCTTGTGATCCCACGTTCCTATATCACCTCTTTTAACTCACTTGCTGCATTAATGAAATATTACTTAATACGCTTTTGAAATGTTCGTTGCTCCGAGGGAAAACAGGTACATCGTTACAGATAATTAGTTCTAATATTTTGTTCTACTTACAAATGAAAATTTACCTACATCTGTTGTCTTCTCTTTACCGACGTTTCGAAGCATGGTCCAACAACCAACCTATCTAAACTGTTGAAACCTTCGAAACAAGAGCAATTGTCAAGTACTTGTGAGTACGACAGTTGAGCGCTTCTACGTCCGCAAAGCTTCCACCTTAATGCAGTTAAAGTGTGAAGGATTGGACAGAAGCTGAGGGAGACCAGTTTTCCTTCGCACCTCTGCTCCGCCCCCGCTCCGCTCCCGCTCCGCTCCCGCTCCGCCCCCGCTCCGCCCCCGCTCCGCCCCCGCTCCGCCCCGCTCCGCCCCCGCTCCGCCCCCGCTCCGCCCCCGCTCCGCCCCCGCTCCGCCTCCGCTCCGCCCCCGCTCCGCCCCCGCTCCGCCCCCGCTCCGCCCCCGCCCCGCCCCCGCTCCGCCCCCGCTCCGCCCCCGCTCCACCCCCGCTCCGCTCCTTCATTCCTTTCTTAAATACATTGTCCCTACATAGCGTACAAAACTTAAACTTTTAAACATAATTTGAAAAGAGGTAAATTAATATGATTTATTGTTTACTGATATGTTATTGCTTGTTATTGCCTTCGATACGGAGCTCGATACTCTGCGTAACTTACCGACATCGAGAGGATCGTGGTAACGAGAGAAGTATGAAAACAGTCGAATGTTGCTACATGTTCTAGAAGGAATTATGAAAAGGAATTTGGGGAGGGAAATATGAAAAAAGAAACAGAGTCAAGTTAACATCTAGTTAATTAGTATACAAGTAAATCTGAATCAATAAAAATTAGGTAAAAAGTAAAATTATGTATGTACCATGGGCGTCAACTGGTTCTAATACTCTTGGTGCATAAATAACTATTTTCCTCTTTGGCCTTCTGAATAGTTCATAAAGAATGAATAAATTTCTGTGGACGCCCTGTGGGGAGGAGAGAGCGAAGTGGAGGCTCTCAGCGTTCGCGGGCGGCGACCTGGCGGCGCCCCCTCCCCCTCCTGCCCCCACCCCCACCCCCCACCGCACCCGCATGACGTTGACTAACAACCTCTTCCTGCGCCTCTTCTTTGCCAGCAACGACTTTGCAATGTTTCCCTTTTTCCGGGTCACCGCTCGGGACGGCCCAGCCAGCCCCACAAAAGGAGAGTAATATTCTGCGCGGTTTTTTTGCGAGTGTGTGTTTGAAAGGGATCGATAGCCACTTTTTTACATTAATGACGTTATTTGCCCTCCCATTTCTTAGACATTGTTGATTCTTCTCGCGACGGGAGATCTCCAACGGCTCATAAGGAAGTGAAGGAAATTAACTTTTGCGGTATTGAAGTTAATAGAAAAAAATGTTAGGTAAAATGTATCTCTGACTGAACCGTGGGCATCAAATACACGCAAACTCAAATGGTTGAGGCTTTTTTGCTGTATGTGTGTGTGTGTGTTTGTCTGGTTCTACGGATTGAACAGTTGGAGGATCACCGTCACAATCCAACGAGAAAAAGATGCGGGGGGAATCAGATTGACAGTTTTAACATATTTGCGAATGTACAAATTTAGATTGAATTTAACATCTCGCCTAATGAAAAACAATAAATAATTTCAATGTGTAATTTGTGCGAATAACTGTCCCTCCGTTTTTCCTTGTTTTACGTAGCACTAAGTTTAAACGTTTTTCACTTTTGTAGTGTGATTTTTCGAATAACGTGCTTTCACGGATAAGCAGAATAAAATTAAAAATTAAATACATTTCTGCGAAATTTGCATTGAATGGTTTTAAGCAAATTGATTACAATTTGTATACAGCTTGTCAGGCTGGGCGCGTAAACTAGTGATGATCGCGTTCACATGAAGTGGCGTTAGTCGCGGAAATGTGGGAATCTTGGCGAAGCATTCCTCGGTCACCTTCCCCCGCAGCCAGAGCGCCAGTACGACTTGCGTGGATGTCTCCTGCCAGCGCTACTTTCAGGGCCTTTATGGCTCCTTGGAGACATTTTATGAGCGGATATAAAAGCACATCAAATGGTATATTCAGACGAATGGCGAATCCAGGAGCTGAGATAAAAATACGAGCACGTTCTCCTATGTACATCGACGTCTCTGCGTCCGATATTTCTCCTCAAAAAGAGAGAAAAATCATATTTCAGCAAAGCTATGATTTGTAGAAGAAATTTCATATTTCTGGGTTATAAATAATGTTAAAATTGTCTAACCTCGTCCATATTATCCTAAACAGGTTACACTTGCAAGTACGCGAATATGTAAAGGGTAAAAAAATGTATCAACTTCCGTTGGAATTCAGTAGTATCTACAACTTTAGACAACGGCAAAAGGATTAGAAATGATAGTAGATTTCAAGAAAACTTGATGATATAGTATGTTCGGTACCACAGCTATGCTGTTATCAAATATTTAGTATTTTGCATCGGTCTGAGGGAGTCGTATGCTGGTGAGCTACTGAAGTGATGACATACTTCACGTATAAAACCTTTATTGATGTGGATATATACTGAATCTTCACCCACAATTGCGGAAGTTGAAGTATTGTTGCTTGCTGGTACAAATGATACAGAATATGTTAAGGTAAATGATGGGAATGTACAATGAATATGATATTCGAATATTCCTTGAGAAAGATCCTATTGTATCAGTAAAGGATCCATTTCTGTGGGATGAATTCTAATCAGTCTCAATTTTTTTATAGCATTCTAAAATGAATTTCATTCTAGTATCCCAATCAGTTATTATAAATTTTCTGAAATGTTAAGTTTTCCTGAACGTCAGTGTATGTGTACGGTTTCATTACCACAACAATGCATAAACATTAGTATGTAAAATATTACTTTCTTTTTCATAGCATTTACTTGACAAAGGGCAAATCCAGAAACAGAGTTTGGATTAATACCAGGTGTACTTCTGAGCAATACCAGGGGGGCTCACCTCACCCACAAATTACATTTTAATGAGAGAATATTACGATTGTAATGCGATTTTAATGGTTTGTGTGTCTATTCCCGGTAAATTTTACCACATACAATATTGACTTCACTTCTGAGGCCAATATTTTACTACACTGACTCGTCATTGCTTTGTGAGACAATTCATCAGCACAAACTCGAAACACTATTTTCACTCTTTGCATTACTTTAGCTCAACTGAACATCACTGTAACTAATGTCGTTGTCCCTCAAACTTAACTATCAGTTCTTCCGCTCACGTTTGTGTAAAGGAAAGTACTACTTGAGCACAACCCCCCATTCCAAATGAATACAATTATATGTCTGTCTTAAGAGAAGTTATACAATGAGATGTTATATAATCAACATGAATGAGAAAAAAAAGTCAAACCTTAGGTGGTTTATTACTGTAGATCGTTTTCCTTGACTTACCCTCACCCCTTTTTACACACATGTACACCAGCATGCCCTGCACTACCACTCATGTCAGGAGACTAGTCGGGAGCTTGGAGTTTGTCGCGGTTGGGGGCGGGCCTCGCTGGTGAAGAAACCTGTCGGGGGAAAATTCCAGACTACGTGTCGGTCGGCGTCGAATTTCGCCATCCAGTGGGGACGAGATCTCCGCCACCTCATAATTTTTAAAAACCATGTACTACACTTACGGCATTAATGGACTTTGCCGTTGATGCGCCCGGAAACACTAATCAATTAATGAAGAACCTTCTGCATCGCAACTATCATCTCAAATCAAATTAAACGTGCGCCCCTACAGCGCACTTTTGTCGTTTGAAGAGATTCCCTGCGCGTGCTGTGCTGTGCCTCCGAGGCTTTCGCTGGCTCGGCCCATGCGACGGCGGCGGCGGCGGCGGCCGCCGCCCCAGGCGACGCCCTTCCGGCACGCGGCGCGCTCCACTGGCGGCGCGGCGATTATTCGAACCGTCGAGCGCGAAACTGCCCCGCCCCCCGCCCTAGGCCACGGCCTCGACCCCGACCGTCCCTCCGTCCGTCGGTCGCTCGCTCCCCCCGCCGCCCCCGCCGCCCCCGCCGCCGCCCCCGCCGCCCCCGCCGCCCCCGCCGCCCCCGCCGCCCCCGCCGCCCCCGCCGCCCCCGCCGCCCCCGCCGCCCCCGCCGCCCCCGCCGCCCCCGCCGCCCCCGCCGCCCCCGCCGCCCCCGCCGCCCCCGCCGCCCCCGCCGCCCCCGCCGCCCCCGCCGTCCCAGCTGCCCCCGCTGTCTGCGCCTGCCCCGTCGACACCACCGCCCTGCCCCCCGTCACCGTCGCCCCTACGCCGCCGCCACTCGCGCGCGAGAGCGCAGGCTTCACTTGTCGCCGGGCATGCGTTCGCGCCCCACGGCGCCGCCTCGCCGTCTGTCCGTCCGTCCCCATAAAAAACGTCCGGCTGCCCCGCCACGATCGCTTCAGCTGGAAAAGAGTCAGTTCGAGTTGCGTGCGCGCCTTTTCGGCGAGCCCCGTCGCTGTTGCGGGAGTGGATTGGATTGGAGAAAAACGTGGAAATTCAAAATGGGATACGAGCGGTTGCATTATCTACTTGCAGCTCTAACATCCCATGGATTGATTGTTTATTTTGATTCTGAGCGCGTTAACTGCCTAATGCACGTTATTGGTTCCTTAAGTGACGTGAATTTTAAATCGCAAGAGGTAGCGGTGTTTCTTTCTCGCTTCTACGTGAGATTTGTTGCCGACCTACACGTCGGCTCTCGAAGGTTGCCCCCCCCCCCACTGGTATTTCTGTTAGTGGGGCACCACCCCATCTAAGACATGTCTAAGCTCCCGACTGGCCTCCCGTCATGTGTCGCAGGGTAGTACGTATGTTAGGGGATAGACTAGGACAAGGACGAGGATGGAAATATGGAGCGCGGTCCGCGTATCGTTTTTTTATTGTGCTGGCTTTCGCGTGGTATTGAATGGATATGTCTCAGAAAACTAACGTACAGAGCAGCCGGCCACTAGAATTCTTTCCAGGCAGCGACTGAATTCGACCGTGCTGTATGTGCAGCAGGTGTCGAAAATCCACCTACATTGGGACTCGATTCCTAGAGTCTCTCGGTGAGATTCACTTACGATTAATCATTAATCAAGAACTCATTTGTTTACTGGTTTGTGTTTACTTATCAAAGTTACTTCGTGGAACTGTGTCTTGCGTCGTGTTAGTTTCCACGATGTTCATGTAGTAGTTCTCAATACGACTGTAGATACCTCGTTTAGCTAATTTCTGTGTTCTGAAAACAGTGTAAGGTAAACTTTCAGACGTCTATTTGGCGCCCACCGTTCCTTGGAAACCCTATGAGCGCGTCAACATCTCAATTCTACCATCGCCATCGCCGACGCCAACGCCAACGCCAACGCCAGCGGTCAGTGCGCCTGGCGTAGCAGGGAAAGCACGTCGCTTTTCCGCGAAACGCCCCCTCACCCCCTCCGCAGTCACCACCACAGAGCCCCACGCTCCTCCCCACCTTTACGCACGCCCCCCATCCCTACCCCTACTCCCGCACCTTCTCCCGCGCCCGTCCTAGCCCCCGGGCCTGCGTCTGCCGCCGCCCTCACCCTCGCCCCCGCCCCTGTCCCCGCTCCCGTCCCCGCCCCCGTCCCCGCCCACGTCCTCGCCCCCGTCCCCGCCCCCGTCCTCGCCCCTTCCCCTCCCCTTCCCCTCCCCGCCCCGTCCCCGCCCCCTGTCCCCGCCCCTGTCATCGCCCCGCCCCCCGTCCCTGCCCCGTCCCCGTCCCCGCCCCCGCTCCTCCCCGCCCCTCCTGTCGTCCACCCGGCCTCGCCCCCGCCCCTCGCTGCTGGCCCCGCCCCTCCCGCCCCAAGTCCCGTCCCCGCTTCCGCTCCCGCCCCCGCCCCGTCCCTGCTCGTGCTCACCGCCCCGCTCGCTACCCCGCTCCCTACCCCGCTTCCTCCCCGCCCACACTCCCGTTCCCACTTCCGCCCCGGCTCTCGCCCCCGCTCCTGCCTCCGCTCCTGCCCCCGCTCCTGCCTCCGCTCCTGCCCCCGCTCCTGCCTCCGCCCCCGCCACAGCCACGCGCAAGCCGCCTGGCCGCCCGCGCGCGCAGCCGTGTGTTTGACGAGGCCCTCGCTTCGCGGTAACACTCCGCTCCTGCAGCTCCCTACCTGCGGCCGGCGGATGCTGCTTCTGCTTTGTTATCGCTCATTCTTTGCGCCGCTCTGTGGCCGGAATTCACAGGGTGGGGCCTCGCCGCACTCAGCGAAAAACACGGCGGAATACGAGAGCCCGTCAGCACGGTTAGAGGTGGAGAAACGTTGTTTTCTGACCGCGGCAGACAAAAGATTTTTTCCACTGTGCGTAACGAACTATAAGACAACAAATGTGGCTAAATGTTGCTAAATAAACTCATATTTCTTGCGTGTAATCGTAAAGGGAAACTGGTAGCGGTAAATTGGGGCAATTATTTGAAATCCTTGCCCACTTTTGAGGGAATGCGTAAATACTCATTCTTTTTACGTTTTGTTTGTAAAGACATGGAAGAAGTCCAGCAAGTAGGGATATTGATGTAAGATAACCGCAGTACTCATATTTAGGTGAAATCAGAAATATGATTGTGTGAAATGTGTAAAAGTACATAGTGTTAAAAATTCCTTTACGTCAGCGCTGTTGAAACACACTTCCACAAAATGAACTAATTTTCCTTTGACTTTTACTTGCAGTCTGCAAAAGTAGTACTTTTTATTTCACCAATGTTTAATCATTGTCAAAATCTCAAAAGTAGATTCCAACGAGGAATTGTACATGTTCACAACTTATATGCTTATTTTTTTTAATTATAATAGATAATCAAAATTCAGTACGCTTTCTGCCAACATATTCAAGGGAAATAATTCTAGGTCAAGGGAAAATCCTTACTGAAACCACACAAATGAATAGGGGAACTTAAAACCACCTAATTAACCGCCTAAACGACATGTGTCTAATTTTAGCTCATCCGCTACTTCTGCACAAGCAAGTACTGCCACGGTGCCGGAACTGCGTGCACTTCGTCCTCTGGGTGTGTATCGCATCTGTGTTGACATCAGCACTCTGGGGATCTCCCCGACGATTGATGAAAGTTGCGAAGATTTGTGTGCAATACAAATTTGTATGTGCGTACAGTTTAACTTAGAACGTATATTGTAAGGGTATGTGTTACACTCATGAACTGCCTGTTAACATGTATCTTATACTGTATACACTGCTATAAATTGCATGCTTACAAAAATACCTCTCTTGTATAATAACATGTATCTTATACTGTATACACTGCTATAAATTGCATGCTTACAAAAATACCTCTCTTAAACGTTCCTATGGCAAGATAGGAAAGCGTGCTGTTAAGTTGCTTAATGCGTAATATCACAAATCCCTTGTGTTCATAATACCGCACTGTGCTGTATTGAGAACACATTGCTTCAGCAGAGCGCAAACATTTACAACCAGGGCCTTCCACGTTGCGATGAAGTTTACGTTCGTCCAAGAGGATTGCCCTCGAAAAGAAAGAAAGCCACAAAAACGGAAAGGGAGAAAACTCATCTACGACTCTGAAACAATTATAGAAAGCTTCCGGACCTTCCGACTCATACCACTGATTCCGACTTCGAAAAGGTCTCAGACGATGAATGTATCTGTTAGAACCTAAAAACGCATACACAAAAGGCTTTAATTTTGTATTTTCTTTTTAATTTTCAGCGTTATTACGAATAATGCCGCCAGGTCATGCATTGAGAGTTTGCTTTAGACCATTAATTATTGGGCGACTCAAATCATTGACTTGTGGACAAAGATAAGTTTTATTATATCTTTCTGTATCTTGTAGAATGACGATGACGGCAAAGCCGTCGAAAGCCGGCTATCTTAATAAAGCTAGTACGTTGACGAAGATTACCTCTTTTATTTCTTCTGATAAGTTTTAGTTTCCAAAGCAAAGATGTTTTTGTGAGTTTTGTACAAATATATACTTTATTACCATAAAGACCGCTATTCTGCATTTAAATCATCTTTCACTGGACCATTTTGTCCTTTTGACAGTACTTATGGTTACTTGTACCCGGAAATCCTTTTCGAACCTTCGAAGGGGTACAAATATATACTTTATTACCATAAAGACCGCTATTCTGCATTTAAATCATCTTTCACTGGAACATTTAGTCCTTTTGACAATACTGATGGTTACTTGTACCCGGAAATCCTTTTCGAACCTTCGAAGGGGTGTGCTATATTAGGTACAGATTTTCGGAAAGGCCCGATGTGCCACATGTTCAGGTTTTTATACACATCAGCATCGTCTCATATTGCAGACTTAAGTGGTTCTAGACATTAGTAGACGGATAGTAGGAGCCCACATTACACTGCTCTGGGTTTAGAGGGTTCGTGTGCTCGCCAAGAGAGCAAGCACAAAAGGAGTGGGGAATAAGGTACATTTCCCCTATCTGTAATCGTCTTCGAAGGAGGAGGTTATAGTACAAACGTTATCGTGCAAAACTTTTATTCAACAAAAACTTACGCAAAAATAAAATTGTATGATTTTTCTTTTGTCTTAGAAGGTACATTCGATTGGACACATCACGGTAATTTAATGATTCTCTGATAATAGAGTTCAAAGTTTAAAAAATATTTGAGTAGTGGAGTTTTAGCTGCAAGAGGTGTTTCCTCCTTAACCGAGCAAAACCGCGCAACATCTTTAGCGCATAAATCATTTGTGTGTACAAAATTGATATTCTTGTGTATGTGTGTACATACATGATTTTTTTCTGACTTAACTTTACGCTTTATAAATTTAAAACGGTTCTTTTAATTTCTGGTATTTTTTTATATCAAACTCATAAATTATTTTCAAAATTTTCTCAAAACATCTTCAGAACTTTTATCAAACGCTTCCCAGTCCATCATAATTGAAGCTACACATTTTTCTAAAAGCAACGCTTCGTTATTATTAGAACATTAAATGACTTGAAGGTCCGAGTTTTCAAAGTATTAGTAATTTTTTCGTGATTTGAATTGAAATCGTGTCAATTTTCCGAAAATTTTCACAATATTTTCTCAAAAACCTTCTTTTTTCTATAACTTTTTCTAGGCGTAGAGTATTAATGCAGTAATTCATGTCACACAAATGCCATTTTCATAAACCCTTGGGGGAAAATAAAAGAGTATACATGATGTTTTGGGGAACAAGAGAGAACGTCGCCGGGGCAAGAAAAAGAACATATTTCAGAACATTAAATAACAATAAATACCATGTGATTTCTTTGTAGCTATCAATACAGACCATGTAAATAACTAACATAAAATATGTCGAGTTACCTATAATAGTACTTTTGATAATGTTATTTATTGCAGAGGAGTTAATTAGTAGCAATTGAACAAGTTGAGTAGTTACAAGCTGTTTGTTTGCGAGTGAATTAATTGTTAGTGGGCGGGGCAAGCGTGAGTGATTGCATTTGGGAGAGGCGAGTGGTTGTTAAGAGGATGATGGGCACTTGGGATTGGTTCGTTTATTCCCTGTTATTCGTAATAAACGATTGGATAATGCTGGCAGCAATTGAAGAGGCCTTCAAGAGGAAATGCATGAGCTTCGCCCTTGCCTACGCAGTGCTCTGCTGTACTTATCGTCTAATGAGTTCACGCCAGAAAGCCATGGCTCTTGAAACATTTCAATGTTCTACGTCCACCGTAAGGAAAAACTCAAAATATGATGTGAAATATATTGCTTATATAAATCAAGCAAATCCAAAGACCCTTGGTTTTTTCCCGCCTTTTGATGATTATAATTACCACGTAGTATATATAATTATAATTTTTAACGAGATTTCTAATTGTGATTGTTAATTTACAGAAAATATGTTTCAACATGATACCAACTATTAAGCTCAATTTAATAATGTTCTTTTATAGAGTTTAAGGCCTGATGATGGAGGCACAATTCGACCTCTGAAACGTTGCCACGTTATTCTTGTTCAAGATACTATTTGAATGTAATATTCATTTATGTTTTAATAAATGTAGTTTGGACTGTCTATAAAAAGAAATTATTGCAACCTTTATTAAGAAAACACTTAGTAGCAGAGAGCCTATGTTTGATCTTTATAAATGCTTTGCTCGATTTGTCTTTTCATATATCCCTACCATAATTTCCTTTAATTATTCCCTCTCATAATTACCTCCAGATGAGGACAAGCTGCATCATTCAACTGTTTTCATATTTCTCCCGTAACCACGATCCTCTCGATCAAGTTAAGTTATGCAGTGTACATCGAGCACCGTACGGAAGGCCCCAAGGTAACAAGCAATAACGTATCAGTAAAAACTGAAGCTTTTTGTACTAATAAGCATTCAAGGAGAACTGCTGCAAAGTGTGAAAAATGTTACTTTCACACTGAAATAAACCCCATAAATAATATAAAAATCACTGAAACTGCAATGTTACAGTAATTGAGAAACACTGTCTCTCATGCTTTCAATCCGCTCATAAATCCACATTCACCCGAGGCCCGGAGTTCACCAACGAGATCAAACCGGCGAGATCATCACCCTAAAAAGGGGCGACTTGCATTGAAGTCCACTTACAGAGTGCTCGCGCTCCAAATCGATTCGCGTATTTCGTGATTCCGAAAGCCGCCTGCCTCCGCACCCAGCGGCCCAGCGGCTCAGCCGAGCGGCCGAACTGCTGCAGCGGAAGATTGCGGGTGGAGGTGGGCGCCGCCGTTCGACGGAATTCAGAGCGCTGCCGCCGAACGCCGCCATGTGCCGCGATGCGGCGCAATGCGCCGCCATGCGCCGCCATGCGCCGCCATGCGCCGCCATGCGCCGCCATGCGCCGCCATGCGCCGCCATGCGCCGCCTTGCGCCGCCATGCGCCGCCATGCGCCGCCATACGCCGCCATGCGCCGCCATGCGCCGCCATGCGCCGCCATGCGCCGCCATGCGCCGCCATGCGCCGCCATGCGCCGCCATGCGCCGCCATGCGCCGCCATGCGCCGCCATGCGCCGCCATGCGCTGCCATGCGCCGCCATGCGCTGCCATGCGCCGCCATGCGCCGCCATGCGCCGCCATGCGCCGCCACGCGCGCTTTTCGTGGCCCGGTCGCTTGCGCGCGTTGCTCGTAATTTGTATAAACATTTGCCTATTCGACGGAATTCAGAGCGCTGGCGTCGAACGCCGCCATGCGCCGCTATGCGCCGCTATGCACCGCCATGCGCCGCCATGCGCCGCCATGCGCCGCCATGCGCCGCCATGCGCCGCCATGCGCCGCCATGCGCCGCCATGCGCCGCCATGCGCCGCCATGCGCCGCCATGCGCCGCCACGCGCGCTTTTCGCGGCCCGGTCGTTTGTGCGCGTTGCTCGTAATTTGTATAAACATTTGCCTATTAAAGTGGCCGCCCCTCCCCCCTTCCTTGTCCCGCTGGTCGACGAGGTCTGTGTCGTCGGCCGCTTCGCCGATTTTTTCCTGGGCGAGCGTGCACGCTGATCATAAAGGGAATTCGTTTATTAAAATGAACAAGCGCTCTTTCTATATGACGGACGCCTATATCGGCCTGTGTGTATTCGCCCGGGGTCAGTTGCGCGTGGGGGCTCGCGACAGCGGCAGCAGTCGATGGGCGGCAGGGCAGAGGCGGTGTAATGGGGGTCGGTTTACGCAATGCGCCCCCGTGAGACGGGGGATAATCATGAAATACTCGATCAAAAAGGGGACGTAAAATATAATCCCCAAAATGGGTTTTTCACTTGATGTTACTTAAGAAAAATGGGAGTTTGAGTTGATCGGTGTCGACGGGCAATTTAGTAGATTCATTGATGTATTAATGCCTCGGAAATGACGAAGTATGAGTAAGTCCCATGAAGGAACAGTGTCGTGATTTTTTATTTTCTGCGAGATGCTTACGTAATTAATGTAAGGGCTTGTTTCACGATTTCCTACAAGTCCTAAAGGATAAGGGCTAATTTCTGGATCGACTTCAAAGGCAATTTGCGTATGCAATAATATATTGGAAGTACATCTAGAATAACGGATATATACTCAGTTTTAAACTACCAACGCCGCATTGCATTGTTTAATTAAAATCCGTCAATCAACTTTTATTTTTCTTCTCAGGTAAGCATTATGTCACCATTAAACAAAATATTCTCTTCTTTAATCAACGATATCCATTATTCTGATTTCTATGTCTACATTTTGAAATTTTAAAACAAAAACATACTTCACAACTTTCAATATCAGTTACGAAAATTTGTTCCGATATATGTATTTTAACAGTAAACATACCACCGTTTCTCAAACTCATCGTATTGGTGCAAAATTGTTACAAATAGTTTCCATTCAAAATTACTTTCTTTAAAAATTAATATGTGTAATATATATCTTTAACATTTGTATTGGAGCAAAAACAAAATGGATTACAAGGTAACATAAGTAATGTTGATGGAATGGTTTCGAAGTGATAGTAATGGTAAGTGTGATGGAATTTTGAGCTGAATTACTTTTATTGAATCATAAAAAGAAGCACAAGGCAAAGAAAGAAAAACAAACCATCAAAACAGAAAAGTCGTAAAATCCAATACCTTGAATTGTGTAATTGTGCATGGCCTGCTAATGGAATGACGATAGTCATACACGAGGACATATCACAATAGAAATGTTACAATTTTGCATGTTACTACAAAAACGATAACGCTGAAAAATGTGAACGTTAATGTAATAGGTATCTTTTTGTGTGTCTGCAAAAGAGAAATATTGTTGGACGTGACATTCGGCCTTCTGCTATCATGTAAATTCATTTTGATATTAAGCGTACATTTTCACAATTTATTGAAACTCGAACTGTATTCATATTATGGCGTTTATTTCTTATTTATGTATCACATGCATTATGGATCTTTCATGTATATGTGCAGTATTAATTTTATATAGTGGGAAAATATCTGATTTGGACTTTTTGACGGATCCTCGGAAGGAATATTTTGGGTGAACATCTTATACGAAATCTGTTCAACTGTAAGATTGGAGATCACGCTGTCTTGGTGACCAGGCACAGAGACCCGCGTGACACTCCCTTTCATTATACTAGAGCCAATTGCGCCCGAGCGCATCCCCTCATCTCCTGTTGGACTGACTCTACATGTTCCCGCAGAGGGTCGCAAGGTTTGAGGCTCTTAGTGGAGGAGGCAACATCCACTCGGATCCAAGTTCTCAACGGTACTCACGCCGTTAGCTTCAAGATGGATATATTTGTGTTTACTGTATAACGTAAAGTGTGCTTGGCCGAAAGCGTCGGCCTAGCCGTAGAAAGGAAACTGGGACCCGGGTGCTTGCTCCAATGCCATTCTAATGTACTACTTAACAAATTCGCTTATGAAAAACTGATGTTGAACAAAAACTCTTTATGCGTACAGAAAATTTAGAAAAGATAATTATAATTTTTAATACTTGGATGTATTCCTTAGGATACATAAACATACAATGAAAATTTTATTTATAAGAACTTAACATAAGACTTAAAGCTACTATTTACAAGTAATTACAAGAGAAATTAGAAAAGACAGTAATAGTCGTTAATATAGAGATGTAGCCCTTAGGATACATACATTGACAATTTTGCTTGTAAATAGTAGCTTCAAATAATATGTTAATTTCTTACAAGTATTTACAAATGGTAAAATGATTCTACGTGTGTGAATGTGTGCTGTATGAATGGCGTAGCCTTGGGAGAAAATCTTCGTCTCCAAAATTGCAGTTATGGCACCCTGTGTGATAGTCCCGGGCGACCGTTCGGCAACTTGCCCATCGTCTTGCTGCTGGGCTGTGCTGCCTGCAAGTTGCCCTTGTGCATGTTGTGCTCCCACTACTTGGCCGTGGCAGCGCCCAGTTTTGGTGTAGACATAGACGGGACGCTGCACATTTCGGTCCCCGGCATTAAAAACCTAGTGGAATTTGGCCATCTAGAGCAAGCATGTGTTAAATCATATTAAGTGAAGGTTGTGTCTGGATGATTGTTTTGGCGAAGTTCTGAATTGATGGGTAAAATCGGAGTATTGTAATCAAAGTTGGGAGGGTCTCCGGGAGAACCTGTACGGCATGCCTAGTTTCCACCATATGGCGAGAACCCCACTATTGGGGATAGTAACAGAGTAGATGAATTGTGGTTTGATCTTCTCGGCAGCCGCATGTGGGTGAGTTCAAGAGGTGAAATTTATGTAATTTGGCTTTGAACGGACCATGCCCAGTCATGAGTTGAGCTAAATAACGTGTGGGCCTTAAATGTTTGCACTCTCTTCCGCCCTTGACATTAGGCATAAATATCTAAGTTCCTCTGCCTGTCGTTTTCTCATCCCGTCTTCGTTGCCAGATTTCATTTTAACTTAATTTTAACTGTTGTGAGTGGAGCTTCTAAACCACCAGTTATTTGTTTAATTTTGCCATATATCCAAATATTACGATTGTTGCGTTTAATGTGATACCTAGCTGCTCCGTACTGCACCAAGAAGTCAAGTGATATTCTTCCTGAGATAGTCTGCAATGAAGAAGTGGATGTTGTTCTATAAGCGTCAGTGAGAGCCAAGAGGGTGGCTCTTTGTGTTTTGAATAACTCATGTTTTATTAACGTCTTGTGAGAAACGCAGGCCCACGCAGAAGCGCAGTAAGTTATGCTAGGCAGAAAGGCGCCTTTATATATAATGTATAGAGCGTGCTGATCAACTACTTGTCGGGAGCCAGCAATGGGCCTCAACTTCATAAAAGGTGTCCTCTCCTTGCTGCAGACCTGATTGTCATGTATTAAATCTTCGTTGAGGATCCAGTGTGACCCCTAAATAGGCTTGACAAGGTGTTGTCAAGGTGGAGGCAGTGAGAAAGTGGCTTGCCACCGACCTATTGGTAGGACTGGGCGAGGCGTCAGTACGGCGTGGGTGGAGAGTGGGAGTGGGTGGGAGTGTAGGGTGAGAAGGGGAGGGGAGCGGTCGTGCCCAGTCTCGCACCCCCGCCGAGGGGTTGAGCTGTGCGGGTGCAGGGCGTGTTGAGGCCAGAGTGCAGCTGAAATGCACAAACCGGGAGCGGTAGCTCAGTGCATCAACATGCCACTGCAGCGCCTCTGACCGGCAGGTCCTAGGTTCCCACTCCTCACGACTGCAGGATTTTCGACACTAGCTTTTCAGCTAGGTCGAATTCAGTCGCTGTCTGGAGAAGAATTCTAGCGGCCGGCTGCTCTGATCGGTAGTTTTCTGTGGTTTCTCCGATCAACACCAGGCGAATGCAGGAGCAGTACCCTAACAAACGGGCCACGGACCGAGCGCGATCTCTCCTTCCCCTTCCTTGTCCTATCCTCTCCCCTTACACACACACTCACACTAACATGCACTACACTACCCCACATATTCCGGGAGATCGGTCGGGAGTTTAGAGCTTGCCCCGGCTGGGGCGGTGCCCCTCTGGTGGGAGAGTCCTGGTTAGGGGGAAACCCCACTAGCCGACGGTAGGTCGGTGCCGGATCTCGCCATCCAGCGAGGGAAAATCACCGCCACCTCCCGAGACAAAACATGCACTAGACTAACGGGACTAATGACC
The DNA here is from genome assembly GCA_011170035.1 of Teleogryllus occipitalis. Lineage (NCBI taxonomy): Eukaryota > Metazoa > Arthropoda > Insecta > Orthoptera > Gryllidae > Teleogryllus > Teleogryllus occipitalis. The sequence continues at coordinate 17,372 of BLKR01006391.1, forward strand.
GAAGCAGTTGACGCGCCCGGAAACACGAAAAAACCAATCAATCAAATGCACAAGGGCAAGGATTGCAAATTACTCTGATCCTCTACCTTTGTTGCTCTAGCTTGGTTGAATGAATTTAACTAATTATAAAATGCTTCACTTTGATTTATTCATCATTACTACAGTTTCCAAGTTTTTATTTCTTCGTGCTTCAACTGATAACATAATTTAAAGCGATGTAATTATTCCTTTGCTATAAATTCGTAATGTCATTTGCCATATACATTATTTGGTTTAGAATAATCGTAAAAGTTTGAAATTTACTATTGAAGATAGAAATTCTCTTAAAGCTGCAATATTTTCATTCGCCTTTGTTCGACTAGAGATCCGCGCCAACTATTGATACACCATGTAATTTTATATTGTAATAATCTCCCTTCTCGTCCTAATTGATGTTTGCCGACTATTCATGGCCAGGAAAGAGGATTATTGACTCTTCTGGCTCTGCCTTCCTGACGTCTTGGGATGCGACATGGATCAAGGGGTAATACGAGTACAAACATGTACAGCAAAAAGATCGACATACTTCGGATTCATGTTAATATAATTTGATGAATTAATGAATTACGCATACATTATCTTCTGCCGATTCTGCCACTCTTTGGAAGAAGATAGGCACATCTTATCTGGGTTGGTAGAACTAGCAGCATTAACAAGATAACAAATAAATGGGAGACCATATTTAATTGATCTATTATGACACACATCTGCATGATGATGTGTACTAATCTGTACTCGAAACGTTGCAGTAATGTAATTATCTTAACAATTGGGATCTGATATTTTACACTGATATTTATGTTGATATTTCACATCTGATATTTTATACTTTTTATTCTTGGCCTTCACTTTATCGACAGGTTTATGTAATAAAACATTTTAAACTTAAAATTGTACAATAGGCTGTTTATTAAGTTAATAATAAACAGTATATTGTACAATTTTATGTTTTAAATGTATAGGCCAAGAATAAATAGTGTAAAATAAGAATCGAACGACACACAAAAAGTAAATATTAAGATAAATTTATATACAGATCAGTGCCACAAAAATGTATCTCTGTATCATGAGAATACAGAGAGTTTATACTCCCTAAATCTGGAGGAATAACGTTTTATCCTAGGACGCAAACGTTACGTTGGAGTGCGAGCATGTCCGGAGACTCAAAAGTGGGTACATATAGTACACGATGTGGCACTTCATGCTGTATAAACGTTCTTTTGCGTCTAATAGTATGTTAGGGCGCTAGCCGGCTGCTGCCAATCTCACACCCTCACCCACCCGCCTGGTGCGCGTGGGCCGGCTCAGTGACCGTGATGGCTCGGTATTAGGAACCAATCCCGCTTCAGCGTCTCTCACCGGAAGGTTCTTGGATTCCGACACTGGTGGCTGCAGCTCGACTGTCACCTAGGTTAAATTCTGGCGCTGCCTGAGGGAGATGCTCGCGACCAACTGTTGTGATCAGTAGTTTTCTCCAGGAGAATTCCGGACAGGTGCCGTTACACACGGGCTCCGGACTGCACGCCATCTTCGCTTGTTCACCCTTGCCCCCCTCACTCATTACTCATATCGGGAAATCAGTCGGAAATTCAGAACGTGTCCCTTCTGGGGTGGTACTCCGGGTGGAACATCCGCAATAGACACCGACCTGTGGTCCAGCGGGTTAGGAACACCGCTACTTTCGACTATCACATTCACCACCCTAACGGGGCAAATGGCCATTGTAGGGCCTGGAAATACGAAATTCTCACGAGAACGTAGGCGTCTGCGGCCAGATTCAGTAGCTGCTGAATTGACCGGGAGACGCCGCGTCCTAGGCACAGGTGCGAACTTTTCGAATTTCGCACTGAGAAAGATCGCAGAATGTTAGCCGATACGGTGGCACCTGTGTTTAGGACGTGGCGTCTCCCTGACAGCTAAGCAGCTACGAAATTCTCACTCACACAGTCAGAGAGACCCCGCGATCTAAGCATAGGTGCTAACGTTTCGGCCGCCATTCTGCGCCCTTCCTCAGGGCAAAATGAGAAACGTTTGCATCTGTGCCTAGGACGCGTCGTCTCCCGGACAGCTAAGTAGCTTCGAAATTCTCACACCGTCCGGGAGACGCCGCGTCCTAGGTCCAGATGCCAACGTTTCGGTCGCCATTCTGCGCCCTTCCTCAGGGCAAAATGAGAAACGTTTGCATCTGTGCCTAGGACGCGGCGTCTCCCGGACAGCCAAGCAGCTACAAAATTCTCACTCATGCTGCCCGGGAGATGCCGCATTCTAGGCATAGGTCGCCATTCTGTGACCTTCCTCAGGGCGAAAAGAGAAACGTTTGTACCTGTGCCTAGGACGCGGCGTCTCCCGGACAGCCAAGGAGCTACGAAATTCTCACTCATGCTGTCCGGGAGACGCCGCATTCTAGGCATAGGTCGCCATTCTGTGACCTTCCTCAGGGCGAAAAGAGAAACGTTTGTACATGTGCCTAGGACGCGGCGTCTCCCGGCCAGCCAAGGAGCTACGAAATTCTCACTCATGCTGTCCGGGAGACGCCGCACTCTAGGCATAGGTCGTCATTCTGTGACCTTCCTCAGGGCAAAATGAGAAACGTTTGCACCTGTGCCTAGGACGCGGCGTCACCCGGACAGTAAGGCAGCTACGAAATTCTCACTCTCCCGTCGCGCATGAAGTGGCAGGAGCGGGGCTTAGGGGCAGCACCTGGAGGAGCTCGGAGGCGGAGGCGGTGGCGGTGTCGGCGAGTGGGGATGGGGGGAGCGCGCGCGGGCGCCCGCAGACGAGCGTATTATTCCGCGCGATCCGCCGCCGATTTATCTGCCGCGGGAATTAACGGGCGCGCCGTAACTCTCGCGCTATCTGAGGGGCGGGGCGTGTATCCCGTTATGCCTTACTTTTACGGCGCCGATAGCGTGGGCCCCGCCGCCGCTTCATCTTCTCTGTTTGGCCTTCGCACTTTTCTTTCTTCGAGGCGGCGGCGCGGCGCGGAGGGGGCGGGGCGGGGCGGCGACTGGCGCACCGCCCGCCCGTCCGCCCGCCCGCCCGCTGGGCCATTAGGCGGGCGCTGCCGGGCGATGGCGGGCGATGGCGGGCGGCGGTCATTAGGGGCCGACGCTCGTCAGCCTCTGGGGGCGGTACCACCCACCCGCCCGTTCGCCCAGTCGGCTTTCTGCCCGCCCTCGCTGAGGTCTCACTTACGCAGGATCGTTATCGACGAGCGAGCTTACGACGCGAAGTACAACCGCCTTTTCACGACTGCCCGTCGATGGCGCTCGCAAACTGCTCTTCTGGCTTCCAATATTTAGCACTGCTCGAAGGAAATCTATGGCTGCGAGTGAGTCGGGACTGGAGTGGTTTTGTCCGCGCTCAGAAGCACCTAATATGAAATAAGACTTAAAGTTGAGGTGCGTTCAGTGAAGTACTAATTTTTATTCGAAAACGTTATTTGATGTGAAGGTAGATGTGTGCGTATATATATATATATATATATATATATATATATATATATATATATATATATATATAATATTTCGTCTCTTGACGTGAAATATTTCGTCTCTTCGAGACTTTTACTTACTTTGTTAAATCTGGATACTATTTACAAAAACATCTAATATTAAGGCGATTACTTCTACTGCTATTATTAATATTGTTATTTCTACCATTGCCCTGCTATGCTCAGAAATTCTCTCAATGTTAACACTAATTTATTAAATTTTCTTTCAATTTAATCATGGGTTTCGACGTACAGCATTTTACTCCTTACCTGTTGCATGTGGACGTGTAATTCACACAGAATCACGATTCCTGGAAGTTATATTGATTAAAACCAATTATTGAATTAATGGCAATTAATATAAATTATCAGCCTTTCTCAACAATAAAAATTTAACATTTATTCCTATGTATTTATAACTTTTATTGAGCTCGTGAATAATTACTTTTTCTATTCATAAATATTAAAATACCGTACGGTTTTGAATAGGGTCGTAAGCTTACTACAATGTTTTCAGATGACTTCTTGGTCGAATCAGCAGAATGTTCTGTGAAATGTCCTTGATATCCCTATTATCGCGTTCTTGTCTATCATTAAAATAAATTAAAAATGTTCCGGAATGTCCTCGACGATTTAGTATCTAATAGAGTTTAATAGTTTCCATAAAATCAATAAGCAGTAGCGACTTTCCCTAGCTGTGCTTGGTAAGAAACAACTTCTCGCAACTGTCTATCTTCAGCTACGTATTGCAAATTTCTCCCATCAACGGATCTATCCCTATATATATATATATATATATATATATATATATATATATATATATATATATATATATATATATCCTGGAAACACAGTGTCTCTTTTACTTTATAATTCCAACTACATTAATAAAATTCAAAATTACAATTCAGTACTAATATTTATACAATTTCAAGCTATCATACTAATAAGTTCCCGCCTCACTAACATTGAAATAATACCCCAGCCTATGCGGAAAATCCATTCGCATCTCAGCAACCGCTGACGTGTGTACGCTTCTTTCTCTTTTAAGAGCGTGATTCCTTGCGTCCTCTTACAGGATCACGGATTTCAGTGCCCTCTCCACACCTTTTGCATGTAATGTGTTCGTGGCCGTGTCTCCCCATCTGAACAGCACTATGACACCAAGCATGGAATATTGCACTTTGTTGATCGGTTGTCCTAACAACGCGTATTCTTCGACTTTCGAGCTTGCATACAATGTCATGATTACTAACGCTGGATGCCAATTTTAGCATTTAAATTAAACCCGAGTTTCTTGGCTTATCATTCAATATATATTGAGCTTCACAAATTGCTTTTATGATATTTTTGTGTTCTAAATTCGTTGAAACAGACTATTCATACAGTATCAAACCGCCCTCGTATGCAGCATCTCATTTTAAGATAATTTCACCCGGTCTTGGTTTTTTAATAAATTTCTATGTTTCAGTTCTACTTGATAAATGTGTACTCGAAACTCGACGCCCTGTCGCCGTGCCTAACTACAAAATGTTAGACCTGAGGTCACGACTCGATTGCACCATCAGAGACATTCAAATTGAATATCTGCACATCTGTTCGAATTACATTCACATCTCTTTGCGTTTGTCGGGAGTATTGTTTTTTACCTTGTTTTACGTATTTCTCTGTTTAGTATCGTTCAATTGGATTTGTATTAATAATACGAAATATATAACGCTCAAATTATCAGTTCGCAGTAGTCAGATAAACTATCTCCATTAATGAAATATTTTGATCACTTAACAGGTTTTTTATTTCTCCATCCCATATTAAATCATTTCACCGAAAATGCTATTGATCCATGCTACGCGTGAATTGTTTTATTGTTTGTGAGTTTGTGTGATTCCCCTGTAACCCATGTTAAATTGTTAATATTGGTGACCCCTTAACCCAGAAACTATTGGAGATACCGATTTGAAATTTTAACTGAACATTATGTGTACTATTGTCGTTGTACTGATTTACGATGAAAACAGTTTCTTTGGCAGGAAACCGAAATATAATTTTTTTCACGTACTTCATTTTATTTCAAAAATTTAATGACAAATTTATTTATATAATTGAAACAAATGCTGCTAACTTCGCAAATGTAGATCTACAGATTCACGTTATCTAGTAGAGCAATCTGTAAAATAATCAATAAAATGAGTATATTCGTTTTTGAGAAAATGGGGCATTTATAACGAAAACATGTGTTTTGAAGAAAACTCTTCTAAAGTTTTTACTAGGAATTACCCATCATATTTGTTTGCATTATTTTACGTAAAAATAACTTGCTTTATATTGTGAATTATGCTCTTTATTACTGATATCTAGAAGCTGTTTTTCTCTTCTTCTTCTTCTTCTTTTGTCGATTTCTCAGTTGATATCTCTGCTTGGGGGGGGGGGGCATGACTGGATCAAATCTGATGTTAATATTTTCAGTGCTAAACGTATTTTCCTCATTACAAATTCTCCGAAAGAGAGAGAAAATAACTCATAATTTCAAAACACAGGACACACGCCATCCAAATTGCAGAGATAAACAAGATAACCGAATTTTAAACTGCGAAAACCGCAAATTTCGAGAGTCAATAGTTTCAGAACTACGTTTATGTGGAACCATGGCACTTCTGAAACATTCGCCTGTCTGTGTAGTGCACATTCAAAACGCAAAATAAAAAAGAAATGTTTTATTAAATAATATATCAAAATGTTCATAAACGTCTAGAGATTATGTTAGGTTAAAACCACAATTAAATATTTTTCTCATTTTCGAGTGAAATCAATCCTTAAGCATATAGTTACAGAAATTCTATACAAACGCGTATTCTGCCAATTTGGTTGGTTTGTCTGCTTAGGGTTAGGAGAGAATAGTTTTGCTATTTCATAACATTTAATCAAATTCCCTTATATATTGGTATTTTAAGCGTGATTTTATAAAGTGCAGTGAAACACGTATAATGAAACCTTGAAAACTAGTGCTACCACGAAAGTGAAAGGTTCCAATTCTAATTATTTTCTCCCAACTGCTTCGTAGAAAGAGGAATATTATTGAATATATTTCAGGAAAAAGTGCATTTTTTGCAATAAAAGCAGGTTTTCTGGATTCTTGAAACAGAAAAATTTGATTTTTATGCAACTAAAGCAGTAAATTACTTTCTCAAAAACGTAGTAGGCAGAATTCACGTAGTGTGGGTTCTTGATTCAGAAAAAGCCATTTCTCAAAATACGAATCTGTCTGTCCGTCTGTCTTTGAACACTAGCGCCTTCTAAACCGACATAGGATTATCGCTATGCAACCCAGTGTGTACTACAGTGGTGTGGCAGATATAAGAAATCTCCCTACTCAGCACGTGACCTACTGGACACCCGTGCACTAGGAGTTGGCTAAATATCAGACCACGGAAAACTACCGATCAGAGCAGCCGGCCGCTAGAATTCTCCTCTAGACAGCGACCTAGCTGACAGGCGAGTGTCGAAAATCTTGCCACCGTCGGAAACTCGAACCTAGGACCTCCCAGTCAGATGGACCGCAGTGACACAGTTGATGGCCGGTACTATCTGTTAACGCGCGTCGTGGCCGTTGAGCTGTCTGCGCGAATGCGGAGGAGTGGCAGGAGCTGCGGGGGCGGGGCGAGGGCTCCTGGGCGCCGAGCGCTCTCCCGCGCCGCGCGGGTCATTACTCAGACGGCGGCGCGTGCGCGCGCGAGGTCGTTAGCGGCGCCCGGCGCTCGCTCGCTCGCTCACGGAGGCCGAAGGCGCGCGGCGGACACGCAACGCCGCCGCCCCCGCGCACGCACGTGTTCGGAGGCAGGCTGCCCCGCCCCAGCGACACCCATCCCCTCCCCCCCCCATCGAACTCACTGAATACGCGCCCCCCTCCTCCGCGTTGTACTGACCTTTCCCACGAGCCCTGCTCAGCTGCTGGCTAGCTCAGCACCGGCGTCCTCACGGCGCTGGCTGAGATATCTCTTGGTGGCAGGAGCGTCTCAGACCGGAAGGTACCAGATTGATTGATTGATTTTTAATGATTCCGGGCGCGTCAACTACTGAGGTCATGAGTCCCGTACGTGTTGTGCGTGTTTTTCATCGGGCGGTGTCGGTGAACTTCCCCCCTGGATGGCGAGATCCGGTGCCGACCTACCGTCCACAAACGGGGTTTTCACTTAACCAGGTATCTCCTACCAACGGGGAGTACCTCCTACCGCCCCAGCCGGGACAAGTTCGAAGTCCCCAAACGGTCTCCCGTGTGGTAGTGTAGTGTATCACTAGCTTATATCTACTGTATATCTAGCTTATCAGCTAGATCAAATTCAGAGGCTGTCTGGAGTAGAATTCTAGCCGGTGTCTGCTCTGATTGGTAGTTTTCCCTGGATTTACCGATCAACACCAGGCGAATGCCGGAGCAGTACTCTAATAAAGGGCCACTGACAGCGCGCGAGCTTCCCTTCCCCTTCCTTGTCCTATCCTCACCCCTGACTTACACTTGCACTAACACGGATTACATTATCACACATCCCAGGAGATTGCTCGGGTGCTTAGTGTTAGAACTTGTCTCAGCTGGGGTGGAGCCGTCAGGTAGGTCGGCGCCAGATATCTAGCCGGGAGCGGGAGAAAATTACCGTCACCTTCCAAGGAAAAAATGTTATATGCTTATGGGATTAATTACCTTAGCAGTTGACGCAACCGGTGTCACTAATCAGTCAATCTGAAACGGAGAGACCGAACAAGCCCCGACAGCACCAAATGTACCCCGGTCGCTTCTACGCATCCTCTCAGCCAAATTCCTAGATCACGTTTTCCGGGTTCGTTATCGCTGACCCACGCCATGGAGGATTTCCATGGGCTCCAGCTTCATGGCTATCACTCCATTCTTGGAAGGCAAGGGGGAGGGGTGCTCAGCATACTCATGGCGTGTTGGAATCTGCGAGAGGGGCCCCAAGCCCTGCTCGGGATACTCTTATTTCTAGCGTGACGATCTGCCCTTACGTTTTACGATCGGCGTGGTAACTTTGCTTGATTCGAATAGAACCGAATTGAATAGAATTGATTAAGACGTTCTTGCAATATGGCTTGTTCTCTTTGTTGGTAACGAGCGAAAGCTCGGGGGGGGGGATGACTGTCCGTCCGCCTAATCAATTAATCTGGAAATTATCTACAAAATTAAAGGAAGTCAAATCTTGCTATTGTCCTTTGCTTGCTTTAAGTTCACGAAATGGGACCTCCGCTTTTCTTTTATTCACGAAGGATTTTTGTCAATTCAGGAAAACATTCTCGAGTCAGTTATTTAAATCGAACTAAGACTAGTAAGGTGAGTTCTTAAAACTTTGGTACAATCTGGTCAGTTTACGAGCGACAAAGAACTTATGGAGGAGTTGTGATGGAATATTTCCAGTGATACGAGACGACGAGTGCGACTAACATCACTGATTGCCATGTAGCGACGAATGATCAACATAGTCCAGAAAGGAAAATAATGAAATCGCCAAGCCAGTTCCCAGCCTCATGTGCAATTTTCACCCTAATGTATATGTTCTCGTAGTATGTGCACCACGCATCTGAATGTCTTCAGCAAACGGAACAGCTTGAAAGCAAACGTAAAGAAACTATTTCGTCTTTGAATCTAATATTATATAGAGCAGCGGGAACTATCTTTGCGGCTGCACCAACGTTTTTCGCTCATTATTAGTTTCCAAATTTTTTCCTTACCCCTTTTATTGAAACATTTTTCAGAAATCACGATCTTTTAATAGATTTCTTTAGCAACAAAGATAAAATTACTATATTACTCATTTTGTAATGCAATTTTTCATTTTCTTCAACTGGGTAATTTCCCATGTAACTGTATTCGAAGCGAGACAATTGTCGAAGACACCACGGAAAACTACCGATCAGAGCAGCCGGCCACTAGAATTCTCCTCCACACAGAGACTGAATTGGACCTAGCTGTGTAGCTAGTGTCCTGCCGCCGATGGGACTCGAACCTAGGACCTTCCGGTCAGAGGCACTGCAGTGACATCAGTTGATGCACTGAGCCTCCGCTCAAGGTGCCGTTGATCCGACATAAGTTGCCGAAGCACGAGCGTGTCTCGTGCGGGCGACCTCAGGTGGCCCTATTTCTGCCGCAGCGCCGCTGCGCTTTCGCCTTTCGCGGCGCGTTATCGCCGCGGAGTGGCGGCGGCGGCGGCGCGTTGCGTGCGACCGCGAAGCGCCGCGCCCAATGGCGCCCCCCCACCCCAAGGCAGCACGCGAGGGCGGGCGGCCGCCGCGGTCGCGCTCCTTTGCCCCTGCCCGCGCTGTGCAGCCTCAGCTATTGCGACGCGGAGCTCCACAGGGGCGGAAAACCGTACAGTGATGATAATAATAATAATAATAATAATAATAATAATAATAATAATAATAATAATAATAATAATAATAATATTGAAATTTCGAATAAATACAGCTCGGACCGAAGAGATAAAAAAAAGGCGGACAGCCAAAGGATGAAGAAATATGGATACAAAGAAAGACCAAGAAACATATCTTTGCGTAGTCCCATTTGGGCTTATTCGCAAGAAGAAGAGAATAATAATAATAATAATAATAATAATAATAATAATAATAATAGTAATAATAATAATGCTCACGGGGTTTGAGCTCTTCCCTCCAGATGCCAGTGACCCTTAACCACAAATAAGTTCATTACAAATTTCTACATTCACGATTGATTATCTCATGTTTTCGGGCTATTTTTAGCTTTGTACATTAACCCCGTAAGTGTAGTGCATGCTTCTATGATGAGAGTTAGCTGTGTTCATCCCCCACTGGAGGGTGAGATTCGGCGCCGATCTATCCTTCGGCTTGGCGGGTTTTTCGCCAAAAAGGATTTTCCAACAGTGTAGCACCGTCCCAGCGTCTCCCAACATGGATTGGAGTATAGTGCATTGAAATGTATTTGTGTATGTTTGTGCAAGGGATGTGCATAAGACAGGAAGAGGAAGGAAAGAGGGCGCGCGGTCCATGGCCCGTGAGGGTACTACTCCGACATTCGCCCTGTGTTAATGGGAGAAATCACGAAAATCTATCGATCAGAGCAGCCAGTCGCTAGAATTATCCTCTAGACCGAATACCGAATACCTCTATACCGAATTCGACCTAGCTAGGATGCTACAGTCGAAAATCCTGTCAAAGGCGAGACTCGAACCTTAGGATCTTCCGATCAGAGGTACTGCAGTGACATCAAGTGATGCTTTCAACTATCTGTCGGAATCTGCAGTAATGAAAGTTATAGAATATTTCGTTTGAATATCTCATTATTTAGAAATATAAATCAATTAAGTGAAATAATCTTTAAATTCTCCTTAAGGACAGACGGAACGTTTTGGGCCTACTTTTGGTACAATTTTTGCTCCATTTCAAACTATTATAACTTTTGATTGCATAAAGATAAGAATTTGAAATTTGGATATTTTGAAATTACTCATTTTCTGATCATTATGTATTTTTTCAGTGGTCTACAAAAGATTGTTTTGACATAAGCCTAAAAAAATATACATTGACAATTCAGCTATGGATAAACAATATCATACTTCTGTACCATTTTTACAGAAACTGTTAGCAGTAGAAACTTCTTTTTTTTAAATGAAAGTACTGATTCTATTTGAGATAACAGACAAAAATTTATTTTGTTTCTTGATATAATATTAGAGAAAAAAATTGTAAAATTTTAGTTTTTTTTATACACTTATTTTTTCCATTATTTTAATTTAATATTGTTATTCAAAATTGCAAAATTATAATTTTTCAGCCTGTTAAAGCCTGTTTTAGCCTGATTTAGCCTGTTTTAGCCTGAACTCAAATGGACAAACGAATGTAAAAAAAAATCATGTGAATATCGTGTTTTATTTAAGAGAAAATTGCACCTAAGTTTTAAAAAATTCACTTAGCGGAAAAGGGCACAAGAAGCAAATAGTGTTGCCCCGACTGGCATTTAAATCAACATGGCGCAGGTATTTAAATGCCCATTTAAAAGGCTTAAAATGTCCGAATTCAAAAAACAAAATATACTACCTTGTTCAGAAAAGTTCAAAGAATTTTATTGTGTAAAAAAACAAAAATTTTTTTTGAGCCCAAGAACCTTCTGTCTGTCCAAGGAAACACCATGTCCGCCTAAAACTATACCCTTTACTTAGGCCCCAACAAATTTCCTAGTTGTGCCAATGGCCTTGCTAACGATTGCCTTGTCGGTGAAACCAGGCCTTGTGTGGACCAGCGTTCATAACCACGTGCATAATGAGTAATGACATACGTGATAATCAGATTGTTAGGAATATTCAACATGTTCGAAACGTTTTGCCCTAATCTGTTCTGACTTACCGGCAGCTGACACTTTTTCCCAAAACATTTCCGTGATCTGTCGACATGAATCTTGGTCCCTCTTCCATTGCAGTTCAGAATCCCCGATTTTCATTTATTTCTATCCTCGCATTCCATATGCCTACTGTGCCGTTGTTAGCATCCCCGCACTTTGTGAGCGGAAATTCGTTTGATTCGGAGAAATAACTCAAAAGAATTGTTTGAGTGTTGCCAGCACCAGTGAGTCTCGAGGCCGCATTGAAATCTCTCACTCACCTTTGACCACCTCGCCACGAGAGAGCAGGAGAGGAAACATCTCTAGAACACATATGTAGGATACGTTTGGGCGGAGCTTAGTTATGTGCAATGTTGCAATTGTGTTTATTTACAATTTTGCTTTCATATTTTGTACTCTTTTTAACATGCGTTTACGTAAAATTAATAAAATAAAAGGTCGAAACTCCCATTACCTTTGTCACCATTTTTTCTATTATTCTTGTGCTAAGTGAATTCGTGATGTGATTATCTTGTAAACATTTCACCTGAGAAGCTATATTTTGAAATAAGAAAACTTGCCACCAAATCAAAATATTTTACATTAAGGAACACGTTATTATAGTCGTCAGCGTCATCGCTGACACGGAACACGTCGTTATCAGCGTCATCTCTGTAACAATTGAACGCGCGTACTGCTGATAGTTTTCTTCCATGACAGTTGTCGCTCTGATACGTTCGTGGCATACCACGGTGGCGCGTGGCATGCTACAACCACAGGCAGGTAACTTTGTCATCACTGTTATACATTTCTCATCTGCAATTGCTGTTTTTCTCAACGAGGTCTGCGTCCTGTGTTCTGAAAGCCCTTCACCATCAGGGCCAGAAAAACAAATTTGATCCGCTGAACAGCAATTGGGAATGTGGCCATCTCACGGGCACGAAAGGACATACTTTTAAGAAACAATAATACCAGAGCGCATTCTTTGGAGATGTTGAATTTAGTTTAAAACACTACTTTATTAAATGTATGTGTAAATCAGTCTGTTATGTAATCAAACTAACCATGCAGTGACTTATGCATTACATACATGCTACTGAAGTATAACATTTTCATATTTTATTTCGTCTACGCGTGTATTTTAATTTAAAGAGTAGTAAATATGGTAAATCCTAAAAAAAAATCATGTAAAATGTGTAAAAACGAAGTTTAAAATGATGTTCCTTTATTTCAGGTATGCCATGTTTCCTGCCATTCATACTCATGCTGTGCGGCCAGTGAATGCCGTGACTCCTATGATGAGGTAGGTGCACTTCGCACTGATGAAGACTATTAAGAGTTGAGTTGTGAACGACGTAGTTTAGGTTGTAATGTCTTTTTTCAGGGAACCAAGTTTATGATGTGATCTGCGGTTTCGCATGAATAGTTGACTCTACTGCCGGATTGAAATCTACGCTTTCAATTCTATAATATTGCTTTAGTGTTTAGACATAAAGGAAGAACAAGTCAAGATATAGCAATAAAAAAGGGATTAAGAAAAGTGGAGTCTTTTAGTCTCCTTATTAATGAACTTAATAATTAGGGAACTGATTTTCATGTAAATACTTATTATATGTATGCAAGATATCGACCCTCAGTTTTAGAGTTTCCATGACATTCTTAATGAATTAACCATTTTTATTTGACATAATGTTACTTATTTGGAAAGAATTACATAATTTACATTTTTTTATTTTAATGACTATTTCTTATATATTTTGTTAAATGTTAATACATGTATGCGTCGAAATGAATATTTCAGATACCATTTGGCAAATAAATTTTCCTGGAGTCAGCTTTTTGTGGAACAAAGCGAAAGCTTGTTTCAATATTCAACTTATTTCAAGCGTCACTTGCTTTCAATAAACTGAGTTCAATTACGTTGACAGGGTGTGTGGATATTTACTCATAATTTCCGGATGCATCAATTACGACTTAAGTAATTCTTCCCCCTAAGTGAAGTGCATGATATTTCGCGAGAGGCGGGTGCGTATCCTTTCTCGAGAACGTCGGCTTTTAGGTTTGTTTCGCCTCCACGTATCTCCTCCAGTGGAACGCCTCCAACCGGGACAAGCTCCAACCTTAAGACTGGACATTACAACGTGTGTTGTAGTGTAGTGATTATAAATTGGCGCGTTTGTGTTTGTGTTCCAATTTTTTTCGCTGTTCGCCCGGTATTGATGGTAGAAGGCACAGAAAACTACCAATCAGAGCAGCCGGACGCTAGAATTTTCCTCCACTGTAAACAAGTTTCCATCAAGGTGCTAACTGGAAATAGAAGAGAAGATTGTAGAGCAATTCAGGGACCTCGGAATAGAAATACCAATTCAGTAACACTCAGTAATGAAGTGAGGTGTCAGGCCTCACAAGCGACAAAACATCTGGGTGTCTGAATAATGTCCTTTAGAATAATAAATAAAAGTAGGAATTTAGCCAAATGTGATAAGATCAGTCATCACACATGCTGCACTACCTGAAGCAGACACACAAAGAACCAAACAAATGCAGTAAACCGTTTAGAACAATACATCACTGAGAATTACCAGAAAGATCAATCCGGTCTAGAGAAGTAGTGAAATACGGCAGGAGTATAAAAGACGGAAGATATGGAATTAAGTAGAGTAAAGAAAGTTCGATTGAAACAAACATGTAATAAGAAAGAAGAATGCAAGATTGAAACGAGCCACCAGGGAAAAGAAACCAGGAGAAAGCCCAGGAAAGTTAAGGAAAATGAGGATGAATGATAGAAAGAGCGAGAAGAGAATTATTCTGAAGCGAATAGACTCTCAGCCTCCACAGCAGCAGCAGCAGCAGCAGCAGAAGAAGAAGAAGAAGAAGAAGAATTACAGGAAAGAGATGAAGAGGAAGAATGATGGTTATTAAGTTGCTCTATTCACTTGTATAAAAGCATGTATAATTGAAATTATTTTATTTTTCTTAACTCTTAAAATATATTGCGACAATTTGCCGTTGTATGTCAGAATCCATACCTCGTTAAACCCCCACGTATTCTTTGCCGTACAAGACCCCGGCGTCTTCCGACGTGATTGGCGTGATCTGCGTAAGAAAGGAGCAGCCGTCGAGCTGCCCCGGAGGGGGGGGGGGTAAGGGGGAGGGGGAGGCGCCGCCAGGCTCGTGCCCTCCGCCCGCGCTCAGCAGTCGAGATATTTTCGAGATCGATAACCCGTCCTGCCTCAAGGGCGAGTTGTAATTCGGGCAACGATTTCTTTCGTCGTGCATTTTCAGCATTCCTTTCAGGGATCAAGGCATCCATTCTAGTCAAGGGTGCTGGATTCAGTTGACGTGCTCAAGAGAAAATCAAAGCGAGTACGTGGTGTTAGAAAATAACACAGGCACACAAAAAAAACTTGTCAGACGCAAAGACTTGACACATGCTTCTCTAAGTATTTCGACGCATTGAATCTGAATCTATAGCCAGAATTGCGCCATCACTCTCCATTTTTTAAAATCACAAAAAACTGTCGTGAAATCGTACCGTGAAAATACAATTTCACGGTTGTTTTTCATGAGTAAAAAAATATTGGAAAGTGGTGACCCAATTCTGGCTTCAAATACAGCGTGACGACATAGAGAAACATGTGTCATGTCTTTCGGCCTGACAACAACCTCGGAAAACAAAAAATACAATGGAAAGATGTTTTTCACGATTTTACAAAAATTGAAGGAGGGGCCAATTCTGGCTTCAGATTCGGATGCAGCACGTCAACGTGCTTAGAGAAATATGTGTCAAGAATTTCGGTTTGACAACAACCCCCGAAAACAAAAAATTCAATTTCACGGTGGTTTTTCGCGATTAAAAAAACTGAAGGTGGTGACGCAATTCTTGCTTCAGTTTTGGATTAAGCGTGTCGGCATACATAGCATAGACATGTGTCAAGTCTTGAGTCTGACAACTATGCCCGAAAAGAAATGCAATAACACCATGTTTTTTTGCGATTTAAAAAAATGGAGGGTGATGTCGCAATTATGACTTCAGATTCGGATTCAACGCGACAAAATACACAAATATGTGTCACGTCTTTCGGCCTGACAACTTTTTTTGTATGTGCCTGATGCTACTCTCTTCAAGGCTGTATATTTCTTATGAAGGAAAATGAAACACTAACAATCATTTTTTTGTTTCTCTTTTGAATTAAGATCTTTTGAAAGTAATAATACCCAAATTTCATGTATAATTGAAAGATTTTCTTTATATTTCGCCTAATATATTTGCCCAATAACAAATTTCAAAAAATAAAAATTCGATAAATAATTTCAATTTTCTCAAAATTTAAAACAAAGAATCACAAAAATTGCACTTTTTTATTTCGTATAATTTAGGTACATTAGAAACATTATCACCGTTACTCATTATTAATATTTTCCAAATAAAATCGTAAGACCAACAAAATCTTTAGAGTTACTGTATCTTCGTATTGACGATATGATGAAAGTATTTTTAATGTAATTGTCATTTTATGAAATACTCTCATCTTTATTGTGGCATAAACATGCTGTATGCCTCGTTGCGAAAGTAGCGTAGAGATAATCCGGGTTGGCATAGTCTCAATGTTCTCCTGCTTTGAAATTGTAAGTGAGTTTTCGTGCCATAAATATGAAATGAGTCTCATAAACATGGCAACTCTTGCTGGGATTTTCTTGCCTAAACGCATTACGCTTGCAGCATTTCAAAGCTCAAGTGGAGCTCCGGCGGCTGCTTAGACCGCGTCTTGTTTGCGCCTCATGATTATGTAAGGGCCGCAGGAGCCGCGCTACTTACAGCACCGCCTTGAGGCTCAGGCCCTCAGGCCCAGGCGCGGACCAGGCCAGAGCAGGCCGGGCCAGGCCAGGCCAGGCCAAGCCGGGGCCGGAACCCGTTGCTCCCCGCCACGCCACGCCGCGCCACGCCGCGCGTCCTCCCTTCATAATTGAGACCGGACGCGCCTAGCGCCAGCGCGCCTAGCGGCGGCTGCCTTGGTTACGCAGTCATCGGCGCCCCCTCCCCCACTCCCCCTCGTTCCTCGCCCCCGCCTCGCCCCATCGCTGGAGCTTCCGCCGCATTAACAATGGAGCGGCGCTTTCCACTGCGCCACCTCGCCCCGCTCCGCCCCGCCCCCTCTGCACCTCCCCGCACCCTCCATATCCTTCACCCCACCCCGATTCCTCCACCTCACTCCGCCCCGTCACGCCCAGCCCCGCCCCGCTCCGCCTCGCTTCGTCTCGTCCGGCCCCGCCACGCTTCTCCCCGCCCCGCCTTCCTTCGCCCATCCCCGCCTCGCCTCACCCGCCTTGCCCCGCCTCTTTCCGCCTCTCCCCGCCCCGCCCCACCTCGCTCCACCTCCGCCCGGGGACCCGGCATTGGCTATGCGTTTTGAAGGAGGCGCCTCGGTGCTAAATTGTGAATGCCTCGATCAAGACGCTGGAATCATAGGTCTTTCATGAAGAAACCATAAACCCCAGCGCAACTCTCCAACACGTAAGCACTCGCATTATGATTAGGGAGTTCCCGCATCCTGAGGTAAAAAGGGAGCTCACACAGAATGAGCTCTAAATTACTTATACTCTGGATTGAGGTACTAAATAACAGGTGATTACCATATTTCTGAGGATCTTCGAAGGTAAATATAAACTCATGAAGATGAAATACATGTCGATCTTGTAAATTCTGAACGCGGTTGTAGTGAACCAAAGTTACTGGCCCCATTGAACATTCATTACGAATAACTCTAAATGATTCAGTTATACAACTATTAAACTCCCATCGTCAGCCAGAGAAAGCAGAGAAAATACGGCTTTGGGGTGGAAAATACGTCTCTTGACCACGATTTCTAACCATGAATTTTACCACAGTTCCATCTCGTGTATGGAAATTCAGTCATGCGCGAAGATGTATCTATGCGGAGGGTGAAATGAAAGCTAGTGAAATCTCATCTGGCTGGGACATAGGAAATGCTTTGAAGGACTCTTTCAGAATTGAAGAAATCTAGTGTGATGACTAAGAAGAAGCAAACGAAAAAAAAATTTCCAACAGGATTAGAGTCATACAAGGACACTAAAATGTTTGTGTGCGATCATTAAAGTATGAAGGTTGGAGAAAGTAAGAACTCTGAAGAAAGAGGAGCAAAAGTACTAATAAAAACCGCACTGTGCCCTCTAACTCTGTGCAATACTAATCGGGCACCAACCCGGCTCTCGAGAGACCATCAGCAACCGAAAATCGTTGGAGCTTCTTGGCGATGTACGGTTGTTTCCGATATGTGTGGTCGAGTAATGCACGTGAGCCGTAAGTGCACTGAGTGGTTCACATGAGGCGCCAACCTACAGTGGACTAGTGGGATTTTCACCAACCAGGTTCTCCCACCACGTTTCTCCAACCAGGGGGGCACCGCCCCCAGCAGGGACAAGTTCTAAGTCTCCGACCGGTCTCCCGCCCGTGTGGCAGTATACTGCATGTGAGTGGGTGTGAGTAAGGTGTGAGGATAGGACAAGAAAGAGGAAGGAAAGATCGCATGCGGTCCGGAGCATATCTATTAGAGTACTGCTTCTCATTAGCCTGGTGCTGATCAGAGAAACCAAGGAAAACTACCGATCAGAGCTGCCGACGGCTAGAATTCTTCTCCAGATAGTGGCTAAATTTCAGGCGTTGGCGTTGGGGCTGTGGCATTTTCCGCCGCGCTGGATTGATTTTTTGGTTCAGTAGTGATTCCGGGCGAGTCAGCTACTAAGGTCATTAGTCCCATTCAGTGTAGTGTATGTGTTTTCTTCGAGAGGTGGCGACGATCTTCCCCCGCTGGGTGGTGAGATGCGGCGACGACCTACCGTCTATGCGGGGTTTCCCTCAATACGATAGCTGCCACCAGCGAGGCGCCGCACCAGCCGGGAGAAGCTCTAAGCTTCCGACTTGTCTCCCGGCATGTATGGTAGTTAAGTGCATGTAAGAGAAAGTGTGTGTTAGTAAGGGGTGTGGTTAGACGAAGAACGAGGACAAGGAACGAAAGATCTCGCGCGGTCCGTGGCCTGTCTCTTAGAGTACCGTTACGGCATTCGCCTGGTTGACCGGAGAAACCCCGAAAAACTACCGATCAGAGCAGCTAGAATTCTCCTACTCACAGCGACCGAACTCGATCTAGCTATGTAGCTATCGTCGAAGCTCTTGCCATTGTCGGGACTCGAACCTAGAACCTCCCGGTCAGAGGCGCTGCAGTGACATCAGTTGCCGACCTGAGCTAGTTCGCTGGATGCGCTGGGTGCACGGCTGCTTGGTGGGTGGGCGTGGCAAAGCAGAGGGGCGCCAGCGTTCACGAGGGTCGCGTTGCAGAGCGGCTGCGCTGCTCTTCAGCGAGCGACGGCGGCGGCGGCGGGGGTCGCAGTCACCGGTCGTCAGGCTCTGGCCTCGCATGCGCCCCGCCTCCGCCCCCCTCCGCCATCCGCCCTGCGTCGCCACCGCCCCATTACGCGCCTGAGTGCACCACCGGATATGGGCAGGAGATTAGACGCACGGCGCGGCCCGCTCCCCCGCGCCGCCCCCACCGTCACCCTGTTCCTCCAGCGGCCACGCCCCCGTCGCTTCCCGCCTCCGCCCCGCAGCCTGCTCCGAGCTCCACACCCTCTCCGCCGCCCGCGCTGTTCCTGCGTCCAGTTGCCTCGGCAGCAGCGTGGACCGACAGATCCAACGGTTCGAGCGCGACGGTGGAGGATTTCTGACAGTAACAAAAGAGAACTACTGTCTGAAAGAGAACTCTAGCGTCCGGCTGCTATGATCGTTATCAATCCGTGGTTTCTCCCATCAATACCATGGGTACCCGCAAGTAATTAGACGCACGGCTGGGTCCGCTCCTCCTCCCCGCCCTCAACCTATTCCTCCAACGGAGACACCTCGCTCCCCGTCGCCGGACTCGCTCGCAGCACCCGCCTCCGCCCCTCTGAGATCCTCGCCCTCTCTGCTCACGCGTTCAGTTACCTCTGCAGCATCACTGACCGTGAGGACATAGGGTTCGAGTGCAACAGTGGAGGATTTCTGACAGTTGCGGAATAGCTGGAAGAGAACTCTTGTCTGAAAGAACTCTAGCGTCCGGCTGCTATGATCGTTATCAATCCGTGGTTTCTCCCATCAACACCATGTGTACACCCAAGTAATTAGACACACGGCTCGGTCCGCTCCTCCTCCCCTCCGTCAACTTGTTCCTCCAACGGAGACACCCCCTCGTCGCCTGGCTCGCTTGCAGCTCCCGCCTCCGTCCCTCTGAGATCCTCGTCCTGTCTGCTCCCGTGTTCAGTTACCTCTGCAGCATCGCTGATCGAGAGGACATAGGGGTCGAGTGCAACAATGGAGGATTTCTGACAGTAGCTGAATACCTGGAAGAGAACTCAAATGGCGGTTTGTTCTGATCGATATCTCTCCGTGGGTTCTGAACGGTGAGATGGACACCAGGTGAAAACACAACTAATTAGACACAGGCCTCGGCCCGCTAATCCTGCTCCACTCGCGCCGCCCCCGCCGTCACCCTGTTCCTCCAGCGTCCTACCCCCCGTCGCTTGGCTCGTTCACAGCACTCGCCACCGCCCCTAGGAAATCCCCACCCACTCCGCTCTCGCATTGCCTCGGCAGAAACGTAGGCCGAGAGATTCAAGAGTTCGAATGTGACGGTGGAGGATTTCTGACAGTAGCGAAATAGCTGGAAGAGAAATCTAACTGTTCTTGTCGTTATCTTTCCGTAGTTTCTCCGATCAACACCAGCTGTATATAGAGAGTTCATCATAAGAAGGGACCGTATTGACAGCTACTACTTGGCTATTACTTGTAATATAACTGCAATTTACGTCCGTGCACTCATTTCGTCAGTGCGTTCGTTTCCGATTAGTTCATTTGTATTGGCTTCATCTTGATCTTGGGATGTCATCACCCTACATGACGTTCATTTGTTTCCCGAACGATCAAAGTGGTCCCTTCTTAGAGAATTTCGTATAGGCCCACGTTTTGCTATAACAAAACGGGCTCAATCTTTTCTATCTTGTCTTCGACCCCTCCTTTCCTCTCACACTTGCATGCACTACACTACAACACATGTCGGGAAATCAGCCAAGTGGTCAGGGTATCTCGTGGCGGTAGCGTTGCCTTGTTGAAGGAAGCCACTGGAGGGAGAAACATGCAAGCAGACACGAAAGTTTACGCTGCAACTGACGTACCAGTGGGGAGGAAGACGAAATCGCTGAAGTTAGCGTCCGTCGATGAATTTCACCTTGGACACTAATGATCATAGTACTTGACACTCGGGGTCTCAATAAACTCTCACTCACTGCATCTTCAAGTGCACTCCGCCAACGCTAGATTTCTGTTGCTTTACCTATGAACACCAAGCGAATAACGGAGCTCCCTAAGCCACGAACCGGGCCACGGACCGCCCGCGATCTTTCCTCCCTCTTCCTTGCCCTCTTCGCACCTCTTCCTTACACTCACACTTACATGCACTATACTACCACACATGCAGGTAGTCCGGTTGGGAGCATAGAACGTGTCCCGGCAGGGGCGGCGCCCCGCTGGTGGTAGATACCTGTTTGGAGGAAAACCAGTTAGCCGACGGTAGGTTGGCTCCGGATCTCACCATCCAGCAGGGGAAGATTAACGCCACCTCTTTCCATCTCCACCGTCCTTTCTGCCCACTGCGCCCTTCTCCCCAGGCCAGCCCGCGATGTCCGCGCCGCGCCAATGCATTCGGCGCCCCGCCCCCAAGAAACCTTTACCTCGGCCACTCTCCCATCACGTGTGTGCGCCAGGGGCAATTGACCTTTGAGGTCCTTCGGCCCCCCAAAGCGGATGCGCCTCGCGCGCGCACCCAAGCGCTCACCGGAAGCGCGGAGCAATTGGGCCACGGTGTCTTCCCACGACTTCCTCCATCTTCTTCTCTACAAATAAAATTGGAGTGTCTGTACTGGCTTACGCGGGTCAGGGCGTCAACTGATGTGAGTACAGATCCTCTGTCCGGGAGGTCCTAGGATTCCACTCCCTTCGGTGACACCATTTTCGCAACTAGCTAGATACTATATCGAGTTCAACCGCTGTCTGGAGGAGAATTCTAGCTGCTAGATGCTCTGACCAGTGATTTTCCGTGGTTTCTCCGATCAACACCAGGCGAATGCCGGAGCTGTAACTTTCTGTGCTTGCTGTGCTTTCTTTCCTCTTCCTCGTCCTATTCTCATTCCTTTCTTACACAAACGCTTTTATGCACTACTCTATGACACTAGTCGAAAGACAAGTCAGGATTTTTGAGCTTGTCCCGGATGGTGTGGTGCCTCGTTGGTAGAAAATACCTGGTTGGGGAAAACCCAATCGCCCCATCGCCAAAACGCCAAATCGCACCATCAAGCGGACAAAACTATCCGCCACCTCCCCGAGAAAACTTTTAACTACACTTACGGGACTAATGACCTTAGCAGTTTACTCGCCCGGAACACGAAAGAATTTCTCAATTACTCTGTGATTTCAAAGTAACTGCCATATTATATCATATACTTAATAAGAAGACATAAACCAGATCAATTGTTTTACATTTATCTGTTTGTCGAGGAGTAGTACCTGCAACGCCTAAACTGATTTAGATGCGGCTGTGTCTGAAACGTAGTATTTTTTTAGAGGTAACTAAGGCTACCTTTTACAAATAAGGATTTTCTCTTACATAAGGAACAATGTCTATTTCCTGCAAATTTGTAGATTTTTTTATAACGGAATGTCCTTCAAATATATAGCTTTATTATATAACAAAATGACCTTTAAAACAAGAAAAAAGTTGATGAGATTTCATCAGAATTACTTCTATCACCCTCCTCTAACCCCTTACTTAGAGCAAAATTTAAGTGTGAATTTTTTCTTTTTCCTAGAATATTTTGGAAGGGCGTGTAATCCCGGGAGTGAATTCGTTACAGATAGAATTCGTTGGTTGGTTGGTTGTTAGTGACTTCGGGCGCGGCAACAGTAAGCACGCCATTAGTCCCGTAAGTGTAGTGCATGTTTCTTCCTCGGGAGATGGCAGTGATTTTCCGCCGCTGGATGGCAAAATCCGGCGCCGACCTACCGTCGGCTAGCGTGGTTTCCCTTCAACCAAGTATCTCCCATCAGCGGGGCACCGCCTCAGCCGAGACAAGCTCTAAGCTCCCCGACCGGTCTCCCGGCATGTGTAAGTGCATGTTAGTGTAAGTGTGTGTAAGGGGAGAGGATAGGACAAGGAAAGATCACGCGGGGTCCGTGGCCCGTTAATTAGGGTACTTCTCCGGCATTCGCCTAGTGTTGATCGGAGAAACCACGGAAAACTACCGATCAGAGCAGCCGGCCGATAGAAGTCCTCCGAACAGCATCTCAATTCGACCTAGCTGACAAGCTAGTGTCGAAAAATACTGCCACTGTCGGGACTCGAACTTAGGGCCTCCCGGTCAGAGTGAATCCAGTGACATCAGCTGATGCCCTGAGCCATCTCTCCCGATAATAGAATTCGTTCTAATAGATAATTGTGATAAATAAATATCCAGGGAACACGGGGTACTCTATGCTCAAATACTTCTGGAATACTCCATGATGCATATTTCTACGACGAATCAATTTCGATCGCTGCCTTTCGCTCAGTACAATCTTTCCACGTAGTTTCTCTTTTCGCATAGTTTCTGTAGTCAATGTATTGTTGCCTTCTACTGCCTACCATGGCTCTGTTATAATTTTAATATATTGATCTTCTTTAGCCTTTTTCTCTACGAAGAATCATAAGCCTATTCCTCGCCTAAGCTTCGAAATAATGATGACTTTCGTCTGGTCCGAATTTAACATCCGCACGCACGTTCGAGCTTCTGCATTTTAACCAAGCTTTCCGCAATTCTCTGAACCTTTTCATTTTATCTCTACATTTCATTTTCTTTCTTGTATGTTTTGTTAGTCATTTTTGACATCTCATCTTTTATGCAGTAAATCCACATCAAAGGGAAGCAGTTAAAAATTTTAAAATTCAACTGCCGCTCTACGTCCGTAATATCTTATTATTTGCGCCGTTACCCCTTGCAGTTTTTACCAATATACAGTCGACTCTGGTTATAGTGAACGTATTGGTACTAATATGTTTGGTTCATTATACCAGAGGTTCACTATATCCTATGTTGTCAAAATTAAATGAAATTTCTTCATAATAATTGATTTTATTAATATACAACAAAATGCATTAAGCGCATGAACTGAAAATGTCAACATTTTTATTTGTACGTTAAAAAAATCAATTATTTTCAATTGTTTACTTCGTACATTTTTCATTAGATACTTCTCCAGAGTTCGTTCTCCCCCATACTGGATTCTGCATGGTCCTCTGTCTCAAAGTATGGTAATGCAATCAATGCCTCTTGCATCTGTTGGAACACCATCCCACTCTCTAAATCGCCTAATAACACACGAGATCCAATGAATTTCCAGGAGTTACTTCCTACGTTCACTCTAGCCGAGGTTCAGGTTCATTACAACCGAATCTTATGCTTATTTGTAATGTAAATGAAACGGGACCAGTGACTTGACTTCACTATACACGGAGTCGATTGTACTTCGTTTATATTTGGCTTTCTTATTTTATCGTTTCGTCCGTTGGTTGGGGTTGGGCCGAGCGCGTTGTGCTGCTTCGGCGTTCGTCTGTTGAGTGAGTGCATGTCCCCGCCACGCAGAGCTCCGAGAACTGGAGAGATGCTTCTGCGCGCATAAAAAGCCCCCGCCGTGCGGGTTAGCTCTGCGATTGCAAAACCGGCAGTGCATCTCTGTGGTTTCCACATGCGCTCCTGTGGAGGCGCCCGGCACTGTCTCTCCATCGTAGCATGTACTACTAGCTCCTACGAACACTCTCACGAACTCTCGCAATGTGCAAGTCTTATGAATCCTTATAAAAAGATAATCCCTAAATATATCTTTTATCTTTAGAGATAGGAGATAAATCTATATAGGATAGATAGGAGATAGATAGATAGATAGATAGATAGATAGATAGATAGATAGATAGATAGATAGATAGATAGATAGATAGATAGATAGATAGATAGATAGATAGAGATATCTGTAAGAGATCTCTCCTTAGGAAATATTAGGGAATACAGATCGGTTGAAACACGAAATAAGCAAATTACTCAAAAAAATTGATTAAAAAGACATCAACATTAATTATTGGCGAATATGTAGTTCATAATATTCTCTCAGAAAAACATACCTTCTAATCTTTCTTGTTACGGAATAGAAAGAAAGTGCTGCGCGAAAAATCGGCGAATTTTCGGCAGAAACACTCTTATTACAAGGCCCTGGTAAAGAACAAGTGGATAATTCCAGTAGCTAAATCTAGAAAAACAATCCTATCACGTGGCTTAGCCAGAATCCATGTTTTGTGGATCCTGGATTCCCCAAAATGGACTGACAGCAAAACGTCTTTGTTCGTCCGTCTGTGAACATCGCCAGCGGGTAAACTGTTCAGCAGATTTTCTGCAAAATTGATTCCGTAATCGAGCTGGATGATTTCGCGGCCCCTTGAATTTGAAACCGATATTTTAATTTTGGGGAGGTACTTCACATGAAGCCCCTGGGACATTATCAAAATTTTCAAACAAATGGCCTCATCATATTTGATTAAATTTTGTTGTTTCATAGTGTGAAAGAAGTTTAAGAAAATGGTGCAGATCTCATGTTCGTTGACAACAGTAATTTTTCGAAAATTGCAAAGGTTCAAAATGTTTTACGGAGTCTTCCTACAAATAAAATATTAAAGATAGAGATTTTTTCCCTTAATGAAATTTGTTCCTTAAAGTTAGATGTTGAAATAAGAATATATTCAATTTTTTGAAAATGTGAGTACTTTTCGCGTAATTTTGCGTGAAAATACGGACGAGAAAGTGCGCGGTGTTTTAGCACCACTAATTGTTGTAATATTGTACGAATTACATAGATTTTTTTTAAGCTACCAAAAACACGGGCTTCCAAATTTTGAATGTGCTGTCGTGACAAAGTGTTTTTCTACTCCCATTGTATAATGCTGTCATTTGTTGACTGCTACTGTTGTATAATGATACTCATTACGATACAGATTTAATTATGATGCAGGTTCTTGACGAATCACAGAGAAGTTTACAAACCAAGTACTGACAATTAATCATTGAGAATCGTTCTAGTAAATGTTCGTTCCATTGTGTAGTACGTTAAAATTGCATTTGATATTATATTATCCTTCTCAGTTTTAATTTTTTTTATTCGTGGCATATTATTTAAAAGAAATTGAATCGTAATTTCACTTTGATCCTATTTGACTAGCGCAATACTCCCTCGCATGCGAACTGGTAACTACAGCCATCTGCGGCAGCATGCGAGGGCAGGATTAGTGGCCTTGGCTGAATCCTACATATGTCAACTGCTATGTACGATTCAATGTAAAAGTTTAACTTATAAAAAGAACAGTATGAAACTCGATGTAATGGTTATTAATCTATTCGTGTGAAGTTTACGATACGAGTGAGTATCGTAATATCACCCTTCATTACATCATCGTTTCGTAATGTACTATTACGTTATCATGGCTCAGGTCAGTGTTTTACTTTGACTTAATTCTAATTGAAATGATCACGCGCTTCCATCTCGACAGGAAAGTAACTCGGCGTCGCATTTCTTTTCATGCCGTTGAAGGAGCATTCTTGAACAGTATAAATTAACGTTGTACTTTCGTTATTACTTGAATATTCTCTCCCGCCTTTTCTTTCTTTCTTTCTTTCTTTCTTTCTTTCTTTCTTTCTTTCTTTCTTTCTTTCTTTCTTTCTTTCTTTCTTTCTTTCTTTCTTTCTTTCTTTCTTTCTTTCTTTCTTTCTTTCTTTCTTTCTTTCTTTCTTTTCTTTCTTTCTTTCTTTCTTTCTTTCTTTCTTTCTTTCTTTCTTTCTTTCTTTCTTTCTTTCTTTCTTTCTTTCTTTCTTTCTTTCTTTCTTTCTTTCTTTCTTTCTTTCTTTCTTTCTTTCTTTCTTTCTTTCTTTCTTTCTTTCATTCTTTCTTTCTTTCTTTCTTTCTTTCTTCTTTCTTTCTTTCTTTCTTCTTTCTTTCTTTTCTTTCTTTCTTTTTCTTTCTTTCTTTCTTTCTTTCTTTCTTTCTTTCTTTCTTTCTTTCTTTCTTTCTTTCTTTCTTTCTTTCTTTCTTTCTTTCTTTCTTTCTTTCTTTCTTTCTTTCTTTCTTTCTTTCTTTCTTTCTTTCTTTCTTTCTTTCTTTCTTTCTTCCCGCGCTTCTGTCTAGCGTCCGCGAGCTTTGTTCTCTCCGAACGGAGGCGGCGAATGGGAAGTCCGGCGGAAGTGGCCGCCTCCGCACAGTCCTTTGCACCCCCCCCCCGCCACACGCACACATACGTCTCCACACCTCACACGCCCTACACTCGCTCATTCCCTCTTCATCCGGCCGCTGTGCCCCGTTCCTCCCACCGCATCTGCGCGGGATTTGTCCCCCCAGGGCCGGAAGTAAATTGATGTGCACTGCGCAATGAAATGAAACCGTCTCCATTATGAGTCCCGGCGGACAAAGCTTTTGCAGAGCGGGCGATTACTCTGGAATCACTCGCCCTTCCAATCACGCGGCCCTTGGTCGCGCACCACCTTCTCTCAGAGGAAACGCGATTGACTTTTTTCTTTCTCATTTATTGCACTTTCAGAGCAATACGAACACTCTTCTTTAATCCAACGAAAATTTCCCTTCTTTCGTAAAATGTAACTGCTTTATTATTGGATTATGCAAATGCGGCGAGAGAGTTGCCATTTCGGTAGAGCGCGTCTATAATTTTTTCCTCCGAGCAGTGTTCCAGTTTCATTGCTCCTTTTGATTTCCATCCTCCCTCTAAAACAATTTCCGGAGACGTTAGACAGGAAAATAACGTCCGAAATTACCCTGTTTAAAAGTCGATGTTCCGAGACTCTAGTTGTATTTGCCTGACCATTGCGCAAACTGAGTGCTAATTCTTGAATTATGTCGAAGTACGGGCTTCAATTCTCCCCTATTCTTGGGTGATTTCCTTTTTATAGTAAAGACTTATTTGGCATGCGACGAGAACTTACGTTCAATTTCATTATTATTATTATTATTATTATTATTATTATTATTATTATTATTATTATTATTGTGATTATCACTCTTCTCAATATTCATTTTATAATTTGTAATCTTAAGTATTTAAAAAATCTCAGATACTCACCCTGGTCAATTAAATATTTATGAATGATCATTTGGATCATTTGTTCGTTTGCCATCGCTTTCCACAATAATCATAAAATGAAAACGACCATATCTTACGCTTTCTACAGGATTTGCAGCATCTGACTGCATCTATAATTGGTGGCTCCTACGTTAACGAGGTTATGTACTTCGCCATAATTATCAATTGGCAGAATGTTTCTTCAGTATATTACCGAAGTAAACTGTTTTCGATTTAATAGTTTATTTTGAAGTGGCTTTAAAACGTTGCAATAAAAAAACTGTGTGTGTTTTGCAAGGAGATATATGGATTTAAGTATTTCCCCCCTGAAATTATTTATAGAGGGAATTTCTTCCAGGTTGTTCTGTAGCCGAACGAGTGACATTGCGAATGATATTATTTACTCCACAACGTGCATTAAGTTAGATATGTGTTACATAGATATTTATTATTCTGCAGATGGTTATATACAACCTGGTGGCAGAACACTACAATTTACATATTACAAATATTAACTTTAAATTACTTAACAATGTAACTTTAAATTATTTAAAGGCATAATAATAATAATAATAATAATAATAATAATAATAATAATAATAATAATAATAATAATATGCTAACAATAATAGCATTAACTACATTTTATGGCTGACCTGCAGTTATTTTAAACTATTAAATACAAGACTACACGACTTTTTCTTTACACTTCACTTCACTTCACTTTCATTTCACTTCACTTCACAACATTCACTTCTCTTTCTACTTCTATACTGCACACCACTTCACCACACTTCAATACAATACTACCAAGTTGTCTATATGGAAGTTTTATGTGTGCAAAATCAATTTCATTGGCCTAGAATTTGATCTACATTCAATTACCAAAATTCTACACATTTAAATTTTTCTATTTCTTTCCTTTACCCTTTCGAAATTCATCAAACGTAATTGAAAGAAATGTTGTCAAGTGATTAATTTCTGTCCCTTTTGTCTTAAATTTATTTGATATATGTATCTTTTATATGCAAGTTTTTCACTTTTTAATACACAGAACTCAGAGTTAGACAATATCTTTTTTTAAGTGTTACCAGGCTCGCTTTGTTGGTATTTTTATTCATCATCCAACTATTTTGTTAAAAGGTCAGGAAGAGCTTTTAGAGCTGAAGAAAACGTGTGCAGACTTCTTCCCTATGCGTGACATACAGTTTTCACTGTTCATTGACAAAATAAATCAGATTAAATCATAGATGTTTATATGATAAGGTTAAGAGGTACTGACATTCAATTCAACACAGTTGAAGAGATGAAGAGAAGTTCATCGCTGTCTTTGACAGAACGTTCTCGTCCAAGATGAGTATTTGGTGTGGCCTAAAACTTACTGCTAAGACTTCCACGAAGCAGCAGTCGACCTGCAGGGATGCTTCTCGGAATTGCCCAACTGCATTAATTACAAAGCTTCCATGAAACACGGATAGCGTCCATTCTCTGAATTACTCTTTATTAATACTACTGTGTAACATCTCTGATGTATTCAATCGAAAAGGTGCCGATGTAATCCTTTTCATCTCTGTTGCACTCGCCAACTCTAAAGAGAAGAAACTGAACATTTCGGAGATAAACTAGAAATGTACATTAAGTGCGAAATTGTTTGACATTTTTTACGATTATAATTTTTAGAGAGCGTAATTTATCATGATATTAGTATTAATTTACGAATTCGCTATTTTACAACTTGTTCAGCATTCGTTTTTCTTTTAAAAAGACATCAATATTGAATTACGGGATTGTAGAATTTATTAACATTATTTGTATAATGAGTATTTTTTTGATTCTGTTATTTATAAACTATGCACACTGGTGTGACTTTCCATCTTTATTGCCAGGGATATTTTTAAAATAAAAGAATATTTATTCATCGAACAGCAGCAGCTTGCGAAGTAAAAGCTAAACGAAGAGTAAAGGTATCAGTCAGAGGAGGCCAAAAAAAGAATAGATGTGATTCCTCTCTGATTGCCTTCACCACTTCCGGGATCTTTTCCAAATATTTACAGAAACCTATTTCATTCGCCGCACCTTTCACCGAAAAAAAAAGCCTGCGCCCTCATCACCAGAGTTGTCGCAGGTTGGAGAACGTGTCAACGCTAACAGTGGAGCATCGATTCCATTTCCCAATAATTCTTTGCTCGGCCGCCTGCTCTCCGGGAGAGGAGTGGCGCTGCGGAGGCGGGGGGAGGGGGGAGGAGCATCGGAAGTGAGAAAGGGGTCGGGCGCCGAGAGAAGCACGGAGTTTGCACTGCGGAGGCAAACAGCGCGGACGCAGAAAAACGCGCCGTTTCGTCCTACTTCTCCTCGAGTCGCATGACGCCACCGCACAGTGGTTCGCAATGGAAGTGAAACGAAACTAGAGGGGGTAGGACAGCACATACTTTCTCGCAATATTGTAAGTTAAGATTTAATTATGTACAAGAACATTATAGGTTAAGATAGCATTATTATAGGTTAAGATATCATTATTATAAGTTAGGATATAATTATTATAAGTTAGGACATAATTTTTATAAGTTAGGACATAATTTTTATAAGTTAGGACATAATTTTTTTAAGTTAGGACATATTTTTTTATAAGTTAGGATATAATTATTATCAGTTAGGATATAATTATTATCAGTTAGGATATAATTATTATCAGTTAGGATATAATTATTATCAGTTAGGATATAATTATTATCAGTTACGATATAATTATTATAAGTTAGCATATAATTATTATAAGTTAGCATATAATTATTATAAGTTAGGATATAATTATTATAAGTTAGGATATAATTATAAATAATATTATAAGTTAACAATATGAATAAAGTAACGAATGACATTCGACCCATGGAATAGCAAGATCCCATCTAACATTTCAACCATTTCGAATAAATGAATGTCAAAGTTTGTTAACTCATTATTCAATCATCTCTCCATGTTATGTTTTGCAGTGGCTATTTGTCCACAGATTGCAGACGAGTAAGGTTTCTTAGAGTTTGTCAGGTGGAACGTTGATATTTCAAAGGGCCGAAACGCGTACACAATGTGCGGCGGAAGTATCTTACTTGGTGATAACAAAAAATACTTGGGAGATTTTTAAACGGAAAGATAACTATTCTTTTTTTCAGTCTACCAGTTCAAAATCTCCCAGAAAAAAGTGTATTATCGCTTTTTTCAGTAAGCACGGTTACCGCCAGTTAATCTCGCCTCTTTTTTATTGCACTGACAATTCCAACGGTCTTCATTGATACAGTCAGTCTTGAGCATTTTTAATAAAAGATATTAGTTTTCTATTTGTGATAAAAAATAGTCGTATTTCACTATGCACTTTTATTAGATGTGTCATTTATATTTGCAATATTTTTTGTAAAAAAGCTTGTGAAACATAATGTTTTCATATGCACACTTGGGAGGAAGGTTTAACTTGCGCTGTAATTGGAGCTCGGTGCCCGCTGACCCCAGGATGTTGGTGGTCGAAAAAGGCCCCTTCGAGGCTCCGAGGTGGCTGCTTCGCTGCCTGCGCCTGCGGACTACGAACAAAAAGCGACCCACCAGGATGCCCTGTCAGTCGGTACCGAGGCGTGAAAGAAATGGCGCACGTAGTGTATATTAAGTGGATATTGTGTATTATAAGCCAACGTTCTTCTTTACCTATGTCAAAAGGATAATGAATGGGTGAAAAGTACAATTCGAATTGGAACATAATTAAATAATTTTTACTCTCTCGTATACATACGTATATACGGAGTAATATTCGTAGTATAGAGATAGTTATGTAATGCTGCGGAAAATCGATTTCGAGATTTCAACGGAAATACATGTTTTGGGATTCCCATATACCGAAATAATGTTGGTTTGTTTTTAAAACGTCCATCCGTCCGCCCGTCCGTATGTCTGTCTGTCTGTCTGTCTGTCCGTCCGTTCTATGAACACTAGTAGCACCTGAACTATGCGTGCGATCGTTTCCAAATTGAAGAATTCCCAGTCGATCTGGCTGTAGTTGAAGCTTTGGAATATTTAAAAACATTCTTTAATACTTGTGGGTACTTTATATAAAGCCCCCGGACATTTTCAAAATTTTCTCCAAAACGGCCCCAAATTTTGTCTTAAATTTCTTGTAAAAATAGAGTAAAATACACTGATAAAGGTGGCAGAGGTCCGATTTACACGGTTAACTCTGAATTTTTGAAAATTGCAAAAGTACATGTGCTTTAAATAATGTCAAATAAAGTTTCTCGTAAACTCAAGAGTTTTCTGTGAAAATGAGCTCAAAACTCCGCATTTTCAGAAACGCTCAAACACTATTTTCTGAAAAATGGCTCCAAATTTTTTCAATAAACATTTCCAATACATAGTGCTAATTGAAGTGTTTAACATTACGTAAAGTTCATTTTGGTGTATTTTTTTGGTTTTGCAAAAATTACTCAAATGTATTTTTTTAAATATCTCTCACGCCGTTAATATACATATTTCCATTGATTTCTATACAGTATTACATTTGTGAGTGAAAGTGCTTTAAATGACTTCAAATGACGTTTTTCGAAAACTCAATAGATTCCTCTTAAAAAGAGCTTCAAATTTCGCATTTACAGTAGTGCTTAATCGCCATTTCTTAAAAACGGTTTCAAATTTTTCAATGAAAATTTCTATTTGGGACTAGGTTTTACCCTTCTTTAATATTCTTGAAGTAGTATATCGATATATCGTATTAAGAAACCGAAAAGTTGAGAAAATATTTTTAAAAAATGTACTTGGGGCGACGATAGATGGTAGCTAACCAGATAAAGGAGCAAGACCTTAAAACCAGTCAACACCAAGGAAATTAGAAAAAAAAGTTACGAGAAAGTCTGTGCCATTCTGTAGCACCTCTAGTTAGACCTAACGCAACGAAGTGTCATTCTGTGAATGGGTTAGTTTAAAGCACGCTAGCTGTACGTTAATTATAATATTAACTCTAGCTGGGTTATTAGCGTAGTACTTTTTACTAAAATTAGTATGAGAATATGCCTTTGGAACATGATTTATTATGTTTCAAGCAGTAGTACAGATTTTATTCTTGACAACTGTTTGTCTCTCCTTTTCAACAACCCCGTTGCTACCTCGACGCGCCAGGATAGCTCCACATTGTAGATCTCGTATAATTTCGTTGGCCGAAAACTGCTACTTAAAACGACCCGGTAATCTTAATAAGTATTCCCCTCTTCTTCTACCTTGTAGGGCTGGTGCGCGAGCCCAGATGTTTTCTGCCTCTAAAGTAAATAAATTACCACCTCGTCAGGGACTCTTGTTGGGGAAAAATAAGCTTTACATTCCAGCCTCGGGCCGAGGGACACTTTACGAATACTCACGTGCGTCCTCAGATCTAAAATATTCTAACGTAATTCTCAGTTTTGATTCCAGTACATAATTCTTTCCTTTCCATGGAATGTAGGCAAAGGCTTCGGTCGCTTTATTCCTTCAACTATTTACGTCCTAAGCAGTATTATTGATTGACATCGACGACACAGTGCTACTCTCATCTTATTAGTGCTTTGTTGAACCTCCCCCCCCAAAAAAAACAATTTTTGTAAAACAAATCTAGTTTAACAAAAATATATTTAACCAACATAACATAGTTTACCAGAAATAATTTTTGCCAAAACCAATTGAAAACAAAAAATATACCCAAAAAACTTATTTTAATCGAATTTTTATTTTAACAAAACAAACTTATTTAAAGAAAAATGTTTAAACTTAAAAGCAGGTTCCCTTGGGTTTTATTAAAAGTCCGGCTTTTTCAACCTTACATAAAACTTAAATAAAGTTTGTGGGATTTATATAAAATGTTTCAAAGAGCAAGAAAATTTTAAAATAGTGGCGAAAATCCAAAATGATACAATTAACAACCTTGCACCTTAAAACACTGGAATCACATTCTCTTTTTTCGGTTTTTAATATTTGTTATGCAATAAAAAATACAATTATTGTTCTAAGTTTGAAGTGTACTCCAGAAAGTAAGCAGAGGTGGCTCTTGCTAGGTTGCACTGTGGTTGCTCTAGTGGTGGCTCTTGCTAGGTTGCACTGTTGCACAACCCCAAGATAAACGAAAAATATTTTCTAATATATTAGGAGTGTACATTTTCGTTGTAATGACATTCAAGATTGAAGATATTGCAGCCATATCGATGTAAATGAAATCATTTTGGACCAAAGAGCGCCTAACGAGCATTCTCTCCAGCGTCTGGTGCTCTCGCAGGCCTTGCAGCATGTCACGCTCTTGTCTTTCTTTACTGATTTTACTCTTTGTCTCTATGCTTCAACACAGAGCTTAATAGCGCCGTTGATTGCACAAGTAGTGAGTGGGGGGACTTGCCGCCGAGCTCTGCGCGGTGTCCGAAGAGAATACCAATTTTCTGTCTTCGACTGACACTAGCTGTAACTTAATTTTATGAATTTCGCGTGTTATTGAAAGTACACGAGTTGAGTCTATTATTGACAGTATTGAAAACATTATTTGTGATGTTTGGAGAATTTATTTGCATTTGATATTAGGTTTGTTGGCTCAAAACGTACATTTAATGGTTTACTTGTGTCAAGTTGGACATTCTGGAAGGAAGTCCCTTTCTGTTTCTCATGGTAGATGCATATTTCCGGCTGCAGTTGCAGCTGAGTTAGTCTGAAAGCATTGGTGTGAATACGAGTGATTTTGGAAGGATCTGTCATTAATACAATATATACCAGGGTAGTGAAATTTTCGAAATAAAATAATTTTATGTAGCTAAAACGTTTCCAAACAATAGTGTTCGTTGCAAAGTTCTAGAGTGTGACCACAATATTTTCGAAACCAGGTTATTTTTCGTTTTGTATGAATTCTATTATAATTTCAATTGTCTTATTGCATAGTTATTACAAAACCTTCAGTCCCCAGTAGAAATGGAAGCCAGAATCACGTGCGCAGGAGATGTATATACATGACCCGGACACTACGCATAAAATTATGTAAGTAATGTTTCAATATAGACTTTCATTAACTTTGTTTTAATTAATTTACATGAAATGTTTACATTTTATTACATATTAGTGTTCCGAATGTAGGAAATTACATTTCCGTAATTCGATGGAGCTGCAATCGTCAGTTTGTTAGGGGCACCAGCCGCCAATGCTAGTTACGCTTTTGGGAACCCTTCGCTACTGAGCGCTCGCCCGCGATTGAAGCGAAGCTTTGCGTGCAGCGCTGGCACGTTCCGCTACCACCACGCATGCAATTCGTTAGCTCCAATTCTTCACTCGATAAGAACCGCGGCGGTGAGTAATCGCGGTTTTCAGTTTGAACAGATACACGCCATCGCCGTAGGAAGAGTTAGCAGTAATTTAGCGACTTCTGTTCGCCGCGCACACGACTTCCTCCGAGCAGACGTTATGACTCGTGAAGATCAATCTGTTCGCAAATGTCCGGGGAAATGTCGGCTTCAAGGGATGCGGCTCCCTGCGGGGTGGGGAGGGGGGAGGGGGGAGAGGGGAGGGGAGGCGGCGCGCGGAGTCCGCTCGTAATTCAGCGCTCGCTCCTGCGGCACCGCCTCCGCAGTTCTACGATCCAGGATAATCGCCGCGGCTAATTACTCGCCGCCGCTGCCGGCGGCGCGGGCCGTCCCTCATTGGTTGTTTCCGCCGCGACGCCGGCGCGTGCGAGGGGGCGGTCACCCCCGGGGGTGGGGGGAGGGCAGACGCGCCATCGTTCATCGCCAGGGGAGGTCCCGAAAAGTAGGGGTTAGTCAGAGGAAGCCGTTAGCACACGAAGTACTTCTGTCTCTTGAAGCACATAATCTATAGATTGATTGATTAGTGATTTCGGTTGCGCCAACTGCTGTCATTAGTTCCGGAAGTGTAATGCATGTTTTTATGGCGGGAGGTGGCGGTGATTTTCCTCAGCTGTTCGTGTGGTGAGATCCGGCGCCGACCTGTCGGGCGGCTAGCAGTGTTTTCCCTAACTTGGTGTCTCCCACCAGCGGGACACCACCCCAGCCGGGAGACCTCCAAGCTCACAACTGGTATCGTGGTATGTGTGGTAGTGTAGACCGTGTAAGTGTGTTTGTAAGTACGGGGTGAGGGCAGGGGAAGGAAGAGTGACATCAGTTGATGTCACTGCATGCCCTGAACGACCTTTTCTGGTACATGATCTGTAGAAAATGTGTTTATCTGCTAATGTAAACGTTGCCTAAATTCTGTATTATTAAATAAGTGCAAAACAATTGATCAGTTCAACACTACTATTGAGGTTCCAGTTCTCTTGTGGCGTAGAGACGTGGACAATGACATCTCAATGAAGAAAGTGAAATGAAGTATGGGATTGTTGCGACCGCGTACTGGTTACTATTCGCGGGACAACTACAAAAGCGAAGATATTAGGTCAGTACTTCAAGTTAAAAATAAATGCCTCATTCATTCATATCAATGTCAATGGTGACATGACTCTCTCAATGGTGTCTACAGAGAATAAGTGCTTCACTTATTGTTCTGTGTAGTTTTGAGTTCAAATTCCGAGGAAAAGTACCTGAAGAAGCAACTTTAATGACCTAATCCATGATGCTCATGATGAGAAAATTTGCCCGCCCTTCACCCGCCCTTCGCCCGCTCTTCGCCCGCCCTTCGCCCGCCCTTCGCCCGCCCTTCGCCCGCCCTTCGCCCGCCCTTCGCCCGCCCTTCGCCCGCC
Organism: Teleogryllus occipitalis; assembly: GCA_011170035.1. NCBI lineage: Eukaryota > Metazoa > Arthropoda > Insecta > Orthoptera > Gryllidae > Teleogryllus > Teleogryllus occipitalis. The sequence goes on from BLKR01006391.1 coordinate 54,238, forward strand.
CTTCGCCCGCCCGTCGCCCGCCCGTCGCCCGCCCTTCGCCCGTCCTTCGCCCGCCCTTCGCCCTGGCCCTTCGCCCGGGCCCTTCGCCCGCTCCCTGCCCGCCCTTCGCCCGCCCTTCGCCCGCCCTTCGCCCGCCCTTCTCGCCCTTCGCCCGCCCTCTTTCGCCCGCCCTTCGCCTCGCCCTTCGCCCGCCCTTCGCCCGCCCTTTCTTCGCCCGCCTCTTCTTCGCCCGCTCCCCTTCGCCCGCCTCTTCGCCCGCCCTTCGCCCGCCCTTCGTCCGCCCTTCGCCCGCCCTTCGCCCGCTCATTGCCCGCCTTTCGCCCGCCCTTCGTCCGCCTTTCGCCCGCCCTTCGCCCGCCCTTCGCGCGCCCTTCGCCGGCTCATTGCCCGCCTTTCGCCCGCTTTTCGTCCACCCTTCCCCCGCCCTGCGCTCGCCTTTCGCCTGCCTGGCTCTCCCTTCGCCCGATCAGCAAGCCCACCCCTCGGGCCGAGCTCCGAACGCCGGCGCCTGCCCAACGCCAATCAGCTCTAATGAACGCCCTCCCCTGTCTTCAACCACTCGCGCGACTGGACGTTTTTCCATCGCAGTCTGGTAAGCACCGGAAGCGCTTTGTAATGATCTACTTTTACCTGCCAAACTCCAACAAGGTTTTCTCGTTTCGACCCCAGTGGTCTGTAGCATGTGCTTTCAAAATCCTTCTGTTTTCCCAATTCAATTTAACTATCTCTTGATGAATACATCCAGATTCAGTTATAGCAGGAACACACGTTAAAATCTGTGATCTAGGCTGTCCGGGTGACGCCGGTCGAAGGCTGTAGTCCAATGTTTCAACCATCGTATCGTGGTATTGAACGGATATTGTAACGCACCGAGCACGTGCTAGCAGGGAGAGCACTGCGCGAAGTTTGTTGGTGGACTGTTCCGTTTAAAATATACGTTAAACATGAGACGCAAAAAATCAAAATTACTCAAGAAAATGCTTCTCTAACATATGACAAGATGTATACCATTGGATTCGTCTTTTTACGCTCGTCATGATAGACTAAAATATTATATTTAGTTTCATTTGAAAAAATAAAGTTACCTCAATAACTCAAAAAAATGCAAATGATAAAATAGAATTGAATAATGTATTATGTATATGTAATGTATAATGCCCCATTTTCTCATGTGCTTCCGTGAAAACTGCATTGCAATTACTACAATAAATCTAGGAGGTGCTAAAGTTACGTGACTCACCTGTGTAAGGTGTCCCATCAACTATGAGCCACTCCCATAACTTGTAATTAGTTCACGATAGTGAAGTGCAGTTTTCGCCCAACAATGTGGAGTAATGGAGCAAATAATCTCTAGAACCGAAGCAGGGAGCACCAACTTGCCAGACCTCAAGGGCCACAACCAAAACCTTTAATATGTTTGCCAGCCATATTTTCAGTACTCGGACGATCCACACCCGACTTCTCCGTATTGTTGATATCGGCAATTTGCCCGGCTGCACTGAAAAGGGGAGGAGGTTGTAACCATGCATGATATCAGGCCGTACCATTCATAACGCAGTGAAATATATTGGGATGTTTTGAATTTCTGAATATACTATCAAAAAATCCTTAAATCGAAACTTAACCTATTTTTACATCGAGGGGGCGTTGACTCCGTCAAGGCGCGTGCGCTACGCGCAAAGTGTTCTCGCCCAACACGGATGCAAGGGGCTTTAGGATTGTAGTAACTTTTGGCGGGCCATAATAAATGGCCCCGCGGGCCACATATGGCCTGCGGGCCGCCAGTTGTCCAACCCTGGTCTAGAGCTATTGTTTGATATATTTTTAGTTTTCGAGAAATTTAATATTTGATTTTTTAAATAGAACTACTGTATATTTTTCTCGTCAACAATCGATAGATCATAAACAGAGGATTAGTATGTATCATATGTTAGTATTTTGATAGTAATTTAAGTATAAATTAGATATTCTGACATGTGATTTTAAATTAAACGGACAATATTTCCTGTAGCAGCCCTTGCAACTGTTGCCTTCGGGAAGGAGAACTTCACGCTGCCGAGACTGTTACGAGATTACTGTTAGGTTGGTGTAACACGGGCGAGCGGCTTCACCTCGCGAGTGAAGCGAGCAAGCGGTTTCACCTCGCGTTAGGGCTCGCCAATTCTCTGAAAAATTCAATTGCTAATACATATACTGTCAGAGAAGCCACGGAGGCGGGGACATCGCAACTATTGCGCGAGATCAAGGCATTACAGTCCCTCGTATGGCGAACAATTGATGCGGAAAAATTACCACTTTTCCATTTCCAGCGGGTGCAGCATATGCACAGTAGAAACTTATAACGTCGTTTTCAATTCTCTAGGCATTTCCTACTAAAACAAGAGGTGTCCATTATCTGAATTTTATAACCTAGGTACTCCCTACGCTTTCTAATCTGGGGGTAAAGGAAAGATCGCGTTTATGTTACCGACGTCGAGAATCGTGATGACCTTTGGCGCACTGAAAGCGTGGCGGCAGAAATAAAGATATAACCCAGCAAAGGTCTGCGAATCATGGAGGCCGTACGCCACAGATGCCTATCTTGTATTCAGGCAAAAGGAGGCCATTCTGAACACTTGTAGAGCCGTGTTACACGAAGTGAAAATGCGAAATTTGGCTGTATATGCAAACATGATAAACTATCCTAAATAACACTTAAATAATACCTTTTCTCTCTTTTTTTGTATTTGTTAGATAAGAAGGCAGTAAAAGCAACCGGGAACAATATTTAATATAATATTGGAGCAACCTTTTTGCAATATATGACCAATGAAAACAAACTTATTTTTCAAAATTTTGAATAGGGTTTACACTAATTTCTTTTGTACTCGTGAATAACATAGCGTACTCTATCAACGGTTCCTGTATGAGGAATGAGGACTGAAACACCCTGGATGTAAATATCTTTTGCATATTCTAGGTAGAGGACGAATAATTACGGACGATAAATTTAGTTCAAATCTTATTCGTAAATGTAAACAGTTAATATGCATTTACAAATAAGAATTCTGCCACCAGGCAACAGAAACCCAAGTGTAGAATAAAGTTCGTAACTATCGGCAGTGCCATATTACTGAATAGGCTGAGTAGGCTGCAGCCTGGGGCGCGCAATGTTTGGGGGACAAACGAATTTCAGCGGATTCAAAATTTCATAAGGCGAACTTTTGAATGTTTTACAGAAATATTTCTTCCCATATTTGTAACAAAAGAAATTGTTAATTAATCAAATATATATTCATTGATATATGCAGATAAAATGAATACAAAAATATCGTAAATTTATTAAATCAATATATATATATATATATATATATATATATATATATATATATATATATATATATATATATTACAACACTTTTTTTACTCAAAATATCAAAAAAGCTGTAATGTTTAAAAAAGCAAAATAAAAGGGCGCTAAAACATTTGGCAGTCTAGGGCGCACGTAAGTCAAAGTGAGGCACTGCCTATCGGAACGCGAGTGTATGGCGCCTTTGCCTTGCTTAGCCCGAGAGCAGATTCGCGCGAGTGCGGATGTCGCCGTCGTGTCGCGTTGGGGGGCGCCCGCGCGTCACTCGCTATTTCAGCTCTGCGTTGACTCACGCACCTCTCGCCTTTGGCCCTCGCCCAGCGCGCGCACACACACACGAACGCACACGCTACTCGGCCCTCCCTGGGCTCTCCTCCCTGCGCTCCAACCCTTCCAATTTCCTTGATGAACGTTTCACACTCGGCGCCAAATCCGCGACATAGCGAGAGTTCCGTTCTGTGCAATCGCGTTGTTCCGTGTTACTCCCATGGGAACTCTGGAGCACTCACGTCTCTCTAGATCTAGATTGTTTTGCAGAATGGCCACTTTGCTCTAGGAAGTGTGAATGAACGCTGTAATTTGACAAACGATTTTAATCTCATAAAATGAAGTTCTTTCAGGGAATATCAACCTGCGTGTGTATATATATATATATATATATATATATATATATATATATATATATATATAT
>BLKR01006392.1:0-58272 GCA_011170035.1 Teleogryllus occipitalis
AAACCGATGTTAGGGCAGCATACGAGAAGCCAGACAAGCGGAAATGCTACGGGTGTGGTGCCACAGACCACATGGTCCGTGAATGCCCGCAGCGCCGCGTGGCCGAAAAAATGAATCATGTGGCAGACAAAACAGCTACGGAATTGTTTTCACCGTACGTGTTCTTTGGAAAAATTAATAAAATTCCCGGAAGATTTTTGCGCGACTGTGGTGCAAGTTTCGATCTTGTCCATGAGAAATTTATTAGCGACGAGAATTTAACGGGAGAAAGCGTGTGGATTTTGCAACCGCTTGATGCCTCACCACGAAATCTCCCGGTGGCAGAAGTCACTATTGAAGGGCCATTCGGGAAAGTAGTAACTAAAGCCGCAGTTGTGCCTCAGGAATGCGACAGCGGATATTACTTATTAAGTAATAGAACAGCTGCTCTGTTGGAAGAAGTAAAGGCAGGATTTATTGAGCCACAATTAGTTGCAGCCGTAACGACGCGGGCAAAAGCCGCTGAAACGTCGCAGGTGACTCAAGAGTCGGGGCCGGCTGACCGACACGCAGGCGAGTTTGACGCGGACGAGCAGGTAGAAAACCTTGAACAATTGAGGCAGCAGGGAGCCGTTAGAGAAAGGGACGCCAGTGCAAGTGTACTAACGCCCGAAGTGAATGAACTCATAAATGTTACCCAGACTGAGTTCGCAGCTTCACAACAAAGTGACCCGGAAATCAAAACATTATACGACGCGAATAAGCACAACGTACCGGAAGCAGGGCGAAAGTCGTATTTCGTGAAAAATAGTATTTTGTATCGGTCAAGACACAGCAATCGCGGAGAAAAATTTAATATGTTAGTAGTTCCGACTAAATATCGGGCCGCCGTTCTCAAGGTGTGCCATGAAACCGAGAATGCACATTTAGGTTGCACTAAGAGCAAATCCAGCATGTCGCGATACTTTTATTGGCCTCGTTGTTTCCAGGATATGGAGACATATGTGAAAACTTGCGATGTGTGTCAAAAGGTTGGTAGGCCAAATGATCGAAAAAAAGCACCGTTAATGTTAGTACCGCCGATAACGGAAGTCTTCGGTAAAATAAATATTGATACTTGTGGACCTCTTCCCGAAAGTAAAGAAGGCAACAAGTTTATTTTGACAGCCATTTGTTTAGCGTCTAGGTATCCGGAGGCTATTCCAATTAAAGATTTGCAATCAACAACTATCATTAGTGCCTTGTTGACATTATTCAGTAGAATCGGGTTTCCTAAGGAATTACAAACAGACCAGGGCACGTGCTTTACAAGCGCATTGACAGGTGAATTTGCTAGGAAGTTTGGGATCAAATTGGTGAGAAGTTCGCCCTACCACCCGCAGTCAAATCCTATCGAACGCGTGCATAGAACGATGAATCGCTTAATCAAAGTGTTATGCTTGGAAGCAGGAACGGAGTGGGAGGACCAAATGCCCGCGATTTTATTTGCTTTGAGAACCACGGTGCACGAGAGCCTCGGATTCACTCCAGCTGAATTAGTGTATGGGAGGAACCTCAGAACTCCCATAACCTTATTATATGAACACCTTGCAGGCGAGGACGATGAGGAAGAAAATTCCGTCGTCGAATATGTGTTCAAGCTAATAAATAGGCTTCAGAAATCTCGCGAATTAGCTCACGAGAAGCTTGTTAACGAGCAGGAGAAAAGAAAAACGTGGTACGATCGGCGAGCCGTACACAGAGAATTCGCGCCGGGCGACCGGGTGCTGGTGTTGGCCCCGAATCGCACAAAAAAGTTATCTGTTCAATGGATAGGACCGGGAGAAGTAGTAGAGAAAAAATCGGACACGAACTACTCTGTCCGAATGCCTGGGAAAAAGGAAGAGCGTATCTACCACATTAACATGTTGAAAGCGTACGTGCAACGTACCGAATATCTGAATTATGTAGCAGATCGCAGCTCAAACTTTGAAGTTGAGGAAGACGAGCTGGATAAGTACGCTATTAACCTTGATAGTGCCGACTTCGATGCGGAAGCTATGCTCGAAGGAACAGAAGTCGAAGACGAGTTCCGCGACAAACTGCTCAAATTAATTGTAAAGTACAAGCATATATTTTCAGACAGACCAGGGTTGACGGATGTCGTCACCATGGACATTGAATTGACGGACGAGTCGAAAAAGATAAGAAGTGCGCCTTATCGAATGTCGCCGCGTCAATCAAAAATTTTGCAGGAAGAAATCGCGAAGATGTTACGGGATAACATAATCGAAATAGGCGACTCTGATTATGCTTCCCCTATGATTCTTGTAGAGGCGCCGGGACGAAAACCAAGACCGTGCGTAGATTATCGCAAGCTAAACCAAATTATAAAATCAGAATATTTTCCGTTGCCGAACATGGAGGAGAGGATAGAAGCAGTAGCGGCAGCTAAGATTATTACTACATTGGATTTAGCAAAATTTTATCATCAGATACCGCTCACTCCGAGAGCGCAAAGATATGCGGCTTTCTGTACAAGCTTTGGCACGTATAGGCCATTAAGATTGCCCTTCGGGCTAAAAAATGCACCTTTTCAGTGTAGTAGGATGATGGCAGCTTTATTAGCAGGATGTGCAGAATTTGCAGTCCCATACTTGGATGACATCGCCATTTATAGCGACACATGGCAAGAACACCTTAGACATTTAGAGCAGGTGTTTCTAATATTAGAGAAAGCGAAGTTGCATGTGCAGCCAAGCAAGTGTAAATACGCGCGCAAGAATGTGCAATACCTAGGCTACATGGTTGGTAGTGGCATGATGCGGCCGGTAGAGGCCAAAGTAAAAACTATTAAAGAGCACCCCGTACCTCAAACGAAAAAGCAAGTGCGTGCTTTTCTCGGATTAACGGGTTACTACAGGAAATTTATTCCCGATTATGCGGGTATATCAGCGCCATTAACGGACTTATTGCGAGGTCGCGAACGGCAAGGCAGGGTAACGTGGACGCCAGCATGCGAGATGGCATTCGAGAAACTGAGAACCGCTCTCTGTCACGAACCCGTCCTTCACGCGCCAGATTTTAATAAGGATTTTATAGTGCAGTGTGATGCGTCAAAAAGAGGTATTGGCATCATTCTGGCACAGTATAATGATAGAGGAGAAGAAAAACCGGTGTTATACTTAAGTCGTAAATTCACAGATTCGGAATTATTACGATGTACAACAGAACAGGAGTGCACAGCCATAATATGGGCATTGCAGAAACTAAAGTACTATTTGGATGGAAATGCAAAAATTAAAGTGGAAACAGACCACAACCCATTAGTATGGCTAAATAATTGTTCAAGTAAGAACCCGAGATTGATGCGTTGGTCATTAATGATCCAAGCATACAATTTAGAAATTATTCATAAAAGGGGTAAGGATCACGTAAATGCTGATGCCTTAAGCCGTATGTTTTACTGATACATGGAACCTGAACTGAACTGGGAATGCGGAGGGCTACACTGAACCGAATCACTTGATTGCATTGTATAAAATCAAGACAAGAGAAGAATCACTGTATATATGTAACAAATTGTTGAAAGTGTATTGTTTGTGTATTCTGTTTGTTTCATGTGTGTCTTATGTATGTGCAATTATGGGTACAAAGTGAAGCTCTGAAGACATTGTTGGTTCTGGGGGTATCAGGGAAAGTATCACATCATTTGATTGTGAATACTACGGAGGTAATTGCAGCAGACTGTATGTAATTTAAGATTGTAGAAAATTGTATATATTAGAATGAAAGGAGGTACGTGAAGTAGGTTAGTTATTTATATTAGCTAGATTTTGATAAAAAAAAATTGTTGTAAATATAGAGTAGGTTAGAGAGATCAATAGAGTGTGAGCCCAATGGCCAGGTAAATGGTATAATCATATCCAGATCCACAAATCTAGTTGCGGGACGAATTTTTTATTGTGGTTATATCCTGCATAAAAAATTCAAAATAGGGTATGGAGAAGTATGTAACGTATTGTAGGACTACAGTTAGCAACCGCCACAAAGGGCGGCGGCAGAGGATTAAACGCCAGGGGCCAGGCAGGATGTGACACGCCGAGGTATTCTGGGAAATCCTAAGAGCTAGGGAAAGGGATGCCCAAAGTACGGGACAGCGCATTTTTGCCGCGTGCCGCGTGTCAAATTCTTGGAATCCAGGGAAATGGATGTCCAAAAATGCCTGGCAAAGCGGTCAGTGTGGGCCGTGTGCAAAACCCAGTGACGTTTCAGGTCACGTGGGTGGGGGCTATATAAGAGCGGACGCAGAGCGCGGGGGTGGGGTTTGTTGAGCTGAGAGGGAACCCTCGTGCGAACGCACAAAAACTTGCGCCCAGGGCGGTGCGGAGCCGAGCTAGGCTCGTGCGGCAAACCATGTGTTGGGACGCCGTTGTGGACTATATCCACGGGTGACAAGAGGTCGCCGGAGCTGTCTGCTGTGTGCGGGAGGCTCGCTGAGGAGTGGCGCGGGCCACGAGTCAGTTATTCATTTTTAAGGATCGCTCCTGCGATCAGGAAAGTAAAGATCTACCAGAGCTGTAACTTAAAGTAGTACTGTACATATTGTGAATAAACCTGTACATATTTATCATTGAAGCTCGTGTCTGTGATTATTGTGTATTCCCCGACGTCACAATATTCTCGCCAAACCCGCCCCCGCTCAACATCCAGCCTGGAGCTAGGAGGCGATCTCCTGTCGAAAAAAGAGGCGCTCCTTTGATGCCAGTCCGCTGTTGGGAGGCCTCCGCAAAGGGAGGGATGTAGGTCGAGGCTGCTGGTCGTTAGCGACACCGCGCGCGGCGTGTGAAGTGAGCAGGCGAGGGCGTGTGGTCCGGGGTGGCCCGCGGCGGGCGCGACCGCGCGATGCAATTTCTTTGAGCCCGTCTGCCGGCTCTTTGCGTGCGGGCGGAAAGTAATCGCGTTACAAGCGCCAACGAACGACGCGGGCGCTGGCTGACCTGCTTGCGGCACTCACGCGTTTCTTTTTCTGGCGTTGTTTGCGGAGGGTAATGTAACAAAGTGAATGCATTTGGTGCAGCGGCGGTGGAAAATAGACGCTTCGGATGGTGGGGCGTGGTGAATGCGCGGCTTCCTAGTTCGTACAGTGCTCGCGGAATATAATCTGTTGCACACGCAGGGCAGCCAACATTAACATTCTGAAGTAGCTTGAGGGGTGTTATGCAAAAAGGAAGATAAAACGGGCCACGCTCCTCTCTCGTGTCCTCATCTTGTTTCAGTACTCATGCATGAAAATGACTACTTACCTTCACTGTTTGTTGTTCGAATAGTATTACCTATCTCACAGTATTAAAGGGAGACAATTGCTCACTAGCAAACCTGGTTACATGATCTGGAAAATCGGCGACAAATACAAATTTCAATACATAAACAAATGTATGATAATGTAATATCTGCATTTAACAGTAAAATAATAAGGCTTAACATAACAAAGCACTTACAACACGATGTCTGTCAGGACTTACAGACTTCGTGACTTCCAACTTCTCATCACGAGGAAATCGAAAAACGATTCTTTTAAATTTCATAATTTGTGCAATAAAATACTTCTCACACCTCCCCAGCTACCACAAGACAAATATGAAAATTTTCTGGATATAATGTAATATTAGTATGTGTCCATGCATTCGGATAAAAAGGTTTTAAACTCGTACAAAAGTGCTTTTTCATACTCATTTCAAACTACCGGACTCTGCTCCTATCTTCTCTTCGTCCGCCAATATTTCGTACGCCAAACCCTTACTTTTGTAATAGTTACTGAATTACTTATTGAAGTCCTCGAAATGTAAATTCGCTTACTATCTGTCCTACACATAAAATTAATGGAATTCATTAAGGGTAGTTCAGAGATTGTCCTGTTACCTCCAATAGTTAGTAGACGAATCCCAATAAAAAAATAAGAGGTTCGTTTTCCACATTCGAACCAAAGCCATCTTTAGCTTTCCCTTTGGCATCTACAGAAACATTCGTTGACGACAACTCAAAATATTTCCGAATCGCGATTATAGAAAGGCAAAATTGAATTGATGAAAAGTGACGATTGCCCGAGATGAAGAACAAAAAGTGGTTGAAATGACACTTCACTAGCAGTTAACCTACCGAAGAAAATGCAATGTATTGTTATCGTATAGATTACGAATATTTTGTTTCCTTATCCTCCTCTTTTCGAAAACTTCAGTCATTCGTTATTGATTTGAGTAGACAACGTAATTGGGTGCGTCTCGCTGAACGATTCTCTTGAAGATGAATGCCTCATTCCGAGAAGAAACGTAAACATAACGTAATCACAAACGCTTGGTTCCACATAATTGAATGCAACCATTAACATCGGTCAACGTGAATGTACACGTGAATATAAACATAAGCTGTAACCGTGAAAGTTTGCAAGCTGAAAACTGACATGCTAGCACGTGATCACGTGATCTAGCAAGCTATCGTCTACCGCAGCAAGATCCAAAAGAATTTTGAGCATTTTCATAGCCATAAATTAATACATTTTGTAAGAGCATACATTAACTTAAATACATCATCATCATGAAATGTAAAAGCAAAAGATTGGTGCGATGATATTTAAAGGAACCATTCACAACGGTGAAAGTGAATGTACACGTGAAAAAGCTGTAAACGTGAAAGTTCGCAAGCTCCAAGCCGTTAAGCTCACGTTAACGTAATCTGAGAGCAACACAGTATCATGTATCGGAGTGAGATCCTAAAAAAATAGCTTCATCTTTAGAGAGAAATGTACTATGCTCGCACTTTTTCTTTATCCTCGAGCTCCCTAGTCCTGGCTCAGCCCGGCATAGCACGGCCCGGTAGAAAATATGAGCTCCACTCGGAACGTCACGGCTCAGTTTGCAGAGTTGGCCACCTTCTTCCTTTCCAATGCGGACTTCCTAGTTTTCGGTCTCTCTTTCTATCGACCTGTGCGTATCATGTTCCTTCTTGTTACTCAATTATTTCTATAACTATGAATTATTTCTTCAGAATTAAAAAAAAATCTTCCGTTGTTTCTCATAGCTATCTAGTCCAAGACGAGTTATTACGCCGAGTTTTCTGTCAATAAAGTTGACAGCCCTGCACTGCCGTGACGTAGACAGAACCCGCCTCTCCCCGCAGCCCCCGCTGTGGAGTATCAAGAAAAAGTGCGCGATTAATATGTAGTTTTATAACCATAAATTGCCATTCATCATCACCATCATCACCATGTTTATTGCTCATGAACGGCTCCATAAAATCATTCCTGGTGCTGATGGTATACGAAATAATTATCATTCACGGAAGATCGCGTCCATTATAGTTATTGATATTAGACTGCATACAGAATTTATGAGCAGAGATTTTATTGTTTATTTTACATTTTATTTCAGAGTCATCAATACCGATGGGTGATTGTCTTCAAATTTATGACGAAGATCATTGTGAATGCTTATATTAATAGTACATGTTTTATTCCCTCACGGCTACGTTTTCATTGCGAACGGCACTTCAGATCCCGAATTCACTGCCTCCTCACTGTGAAAATGCGTTTGCCCAGTCTGCCCATTGTTTATTTAATGTCGCATATTTTATTACTAAGTATGCTTATGACATTCAATCTACTACTGAAGCTCTTAAGCAAAACATCTACAGATATTTCTCTTAATTAGGGAATAATATAGGCCATGTTTAGAGTTTGCAAAGAATTAACGTTACTATTACTCAGGAATTTTTAATAATATTTTTTTGCCAGTTTAATATTGCATTTATATCATAATTAAACTCTGTCTTTTTTCACGCAGTTAGTATATATTTTTATAGTTCAACTTCAATAAAAATTCCGTAGACATTTTTATGCAAGGCAATGATAAGTTCATTGTAGTGATAACTGATCTGACCTCCTTCCAGTTTCCCAAACCAACAAAGTACATTATTGACGAAACCATCTCGAAATTATTGGAGGGGAGGCGATTCAACAGATAAGATCATATTACTGGGGAGACTTCTCCAATACATTCCATATACAAAGAAATATGGGGGAAAAGTCGCGGTGACAAAAGCACAAAAATCATGTAATCACTACGTAGTTTCATTAATGTTTATTGTATTTTTAGATTATAACTGTTACTCCCAGGTTGGCGTTGGTTTACACATGTACTACATAAATTTCGAACTTGAACTAAAATATGCATTTATGGACTTGTTTTTACAAAGTTGTTGATTTATCAGTTTTTTATAAGAAATTCATCTGACACAGCATACGGATTGTCCGTTTATTCGCTATACATAGTAATAAGTTGTGATCTGTGTCAAGTCCCTCCCTCTATATAGGTATACAGAGGGACTTGCGTGTGTTCAGTCACGGGCAATACATACGAGACAAGAACACCAGCCAGAGATTACAAGAGCGTAATTCCAGCCGATCTAAGAGAAGTTAATATGGTAAGAGAAGGAAACTCGACTCGAGTGGTGTAGCGTCCGCCAATCAGAAATGACGAAGAAGCCCAACCTTCGTAAGAGCCGTTACAAGAAGTCATTCGTTGCGGGTAAGCCATAATAGAGAACGGACAGTTCGTTGTGGATCAGAAAAATAAGTATTCTGTCAGCAGAGCATGGTACTACGAATCTGATTCTGTGGAATATTGCATTGAAGAGACGCTCCATTTATTAGGAGGTAAATATTTCAGCTTATACTGATTATTTAATTGTGGAAAGCACATAGATATAAAATGCGTTCTGTGAGTAGCACATGCTAGATGAATAAATGGGCACTTCACTGACTGCGGATGTATTTTATCTCTTTTATTTCAGCTTTTATTATGGCTTTTATACTTTGTTCATCATAACTTTTATTATATCCTTTGCTTATAATTTTACTTCAAATTATGAAGTAACATCGACCCAAGTTTACTACAATATTCCGCCAAAGCCGTGATGTAAAGTATTATTACCAACTGGATTTCTATGAGCAAGCACATGCGAGAATCTAGAGACGCATCGCGAATGCCGTTAAGCCTCATTCACAATGCAGACTTGAATGATCGTAATGCTATAAACTTAACCGTCAAATTAGAATTCAACGTGTTGAAGCTTGATCGATTCGTTTCTAGAATGATCGAAAGCTAGTTCCACCACGGTTTCTAGGTGTTTCTTCAACTTCCTATCGATTTGTCTGTATATAATGCGATCAGCTGTTGTATTCGAACTCGCATTTTTTTTTTTTTATAGTCAAGGAGTCTCTTGTACCAAATTCACGAGTAATTCGTCGAACATACTTATTTTATTCGCCATGTCAAGTTAAGTCGCAAAAGAAATGGCCCAAATTCTTACTTTGAGTTCACTGCACGTATCCAAACCGTTCGCAAACTAGTACTCTACATTACAATAATGAAATGACATAATCGCAAACTACGTGAACACAATCTGAAATCGACCTTTCATTTGCTGCTCGCGGATTTTGTTGTGCATTTCTTTGTTTCTTTCATGCTGCTCTCTGATTGGTCTTCGGTAGAATTCAGATATAAACTTAACGTAAAGGCTTGGTATTTCTGAACTCTTTGCTGTCGTCTACGGTTACGTCAAGGTGTTGTGAATGACCTCGCATAATAACTCATTTGTAGGTTTTGCGACTACGTTACGTTTACGTTTAAGTTTTCATTGTGAATGAGGGCTTACTCGAGTGAGGCGCAGCACAAGGCATAGTGAGGGAGGACCAATGAGTAGTAAACATTAAATTTATTGCTGTTAAAATTAACTTGGAACGAAACGATATATTGGTAAAATGAATCCAATTCCTATCTCTCTCAATCTTTTAGCTCGAAAACCGATTAGGCAGGAGTCAAAAAACAGTGTTTGTGTTACTAGATTCGTGTAAACCAACGCAACAGTATAAATCTGTTTAAGGATTTGTAAAAGTAAGAAAGAGGAAAATAAAATGGAAACGATTTACAGAAGTTAGTATAAAACGAATTTATCGTGAAGTTAAGAGTTATTATAGTTAGTATATTATATATATATATATATATATATATATATATATATATATATATATATATCAAAAGTTAGTATATTATATAAAGTTAAAATCAACACTGTGCAAAGAAGTTTAGTTTTTTTTTTTCAAGTATACAGTGGTTTAAATTATTGTGCTGTGTGGGTCGTCCTGTTTTGTTGGTTTTAGACTGAGGGTTTTATGTTTTGTATTTGTTTTGTAAAGTTACTTTAAATGGAGAGAAGTAAACTTCTTATTTGTGCTTATTGTTTTTCGAGAAGGCGGCCTCCGCAATCCACTTTCCTGAAATGCCGGGTTATGTGAGCTAGTCACCAGGTAGTTACGAAAATAACCAAGGGAGAACTTCGAAAATTTTCAAGAGCCTATTGGAGTCCAGTAGCCACCATATTCGCTGTAATTTTATTTTTTTATTTATTTTACGTAAAAAAAAAACAGTTCAAATTGCGTATGACGTGCTATGGGGAAAAATGAATTGTGTGTACATTTTCAAAATTCTGTGATCCCTACACTAAGTCATATACTACTTAAATTTAAAAAAAACAAAAACAACAACAACAACCCTCCCATGTAATAAAATCTATTTTCAAGGATAAATAAGCAATAAATTTTGGCTCTTATCCATTTTGTCCTTCGGAATAATACTTCCTGACGCGACAACATGGAAACGATAATTTGAATAATTGTATTTCCCACTGAATTCTAGAAGACGTGCACAGAAAATGAAGTTACATTTATGTCCAGAAGCAAAACAAGGGGCCATCTCAGCATTTGCTCAATGGATCAGGGAAACTGGACGAAAAACCTGATCGAGATGGGGGTCATGACTCGGAGGCTGTAGTACAATACTTGTTACAGGTTGTTTATACACATTTATACAGTCCAAATGGGAAATAATGCATTATGTATCATTGTTAAAATTAATGTTACTTTTCTTGTGATGCTCAGTATATTTTCTAATTGTATAGAAACAAGTTATGCAGCAGAAACGATTTCACTTGGGATTTAAACTTTTCTATCGAATTTAATCGTTTAATGTCGTCTGGCAAAGTGTTGTAAAATAATGTAGATGTATTGTATGTGATTTTTTTGTATTGAGCTGTTGATAATGTCACCTGATGAATATGATTTCTACGTCGAGTGTTATAGTAATAGACATCGGCATTTTCTGAAAATATAGTAGAAGCTGAGGTTCGCAGCGACCGTCAGCGGAGTTGCTACCGATCTCGAATCTTTTTTATCTTTAAGAAATCGTTAACGAAAAGATTATCAAAGAGATTAGAATGTAGAGAAAACGAAGGAAAGTTCTCTGCGTACGTGCTGCATCGTACGTGCTGCGTATGTGCTGTTGAGGGAGTTTGTTCTTTTGAAAGAGCGGACGTCAGAACATTTAGTGGCGAGCGTCGACAGCCGGTGTCCTCGCGTGATTAACAACAAATAACAAAGGGACCATTAATCAGCGCGACGGGGACTTAAAATTAGGATTCGACGTGCTCGGTATTTTGAACTTGGCACTCGGAAATAGATAAAAGTATATTTTTAGATAGGCCGTAGCGTCGCTGTCCTTTGGGAAGAGGACCCGTGTTATGACGTCATTCTTGGCACACCGCTTCGTGACGTCCGTACAAAATGGAGTCCTCGATCTTTGGCTTCCACATTCTTTCGTGGTTGCCGGTGTACTATTCAGAACAAGCGTTCAGTTTCTTAATACACTGCCAGGGAAAAAGGTCAACGTAGTGGGTTATTGTAGAAAAGGAGCGGACTCGGCAAGGTTTCGCTATGAAGAGTATTAAATACAATTCACATTTAAAATTAAATTATTCAGGAAAGATTAACTACGTATTAATTACTTTAATAACATATTAACTGCCGACCAGGATAGCCGAGGTGGCTAAGAGCGAGTACCGACTCAGCGCTTCGGTCCCAAGGGTCGCGGGTTCGAGTCCCGCCTTGGGCATGGCTGTTTGTCCTTTGACTTTGTGTGTGTTATCGCGGAGGGCCTCGCGTTCTGCTCACCCCAGATCAGAGGAGCCCGCAACAGTGTTTGTCTAGTGTATGGTCGAATATGCGTCCTTTTGGGACGTAAAGGGCAACCGGCTGTCGGCTGGATAAAAGCCCTAGGAAAAAAAACATATTAACTTCATTTTACTTTATTACACAACACCTTAAAAACAGAATATTCGATTGATGTGTCTCGTTAAACTTCCTGCTTTCTAGGTCGCAATTTCGTTGTGAAAATTTCTCACTTCATCAGTCTGGCTTTCCATAAGCAAGTGTCCATCTCTCACCCTCTTTCTCTCTCTCCCTTTCCCTACCTCTCCCTTACTCCTCTCTCCCTCTCTCAACCCTCACTCCCTTTCACCCCTCTCCCTCATCTCTCCCATTCTCTCACCGCCTCCCACTCTCTCACCCCTTCCCTCTCTCACCCCTTCCCTCTCACCCCGTCCATCCCTCACCCCTCTCCTCCCTCACCCCTTTCCTCTCTCACCCCTTCCCTCTCTCACCCCCCTCTCACCCTTCCCACTCTCCCTCTCACCCTTCCCACTCTCCCTCTCACCCTTCCCACTCTCCCTCTCACCCTTCCCACTCTCCATCTCACCCTTTCCACCCCCTCTCACCCTTCCCGCTCTCCCTCTCACCCTTCCCGCTCTCCCTCTCACACTTCCCACTCTCCCTCTCACCCCTTCCACTCTCCCTCTCACCCTTTCCACTCTCTCTCACCCTTTCCACTCTCCCTCTCACCCTTTCCACTCTCCCTCTCACCCTTTCCACTCTCCCTCTCACCCTTTCCACTCTCCCTCTGAACTTTTCCACTCGCCCTCTTACCCTTTCCACTCATCCTCTTCCCCCTCTCCCTCTCTCTACCCCTCTATTTCACCCCTCTCCCTCTCTCTCACCCGCGTTTGTTCTCTCTCTCTCCCCTCTTTTTTTAATGGAGGTAGATGGTCGGAAATAGTAATTTTCTCTAATAAAGAGCGCTTTCCACGGGGCGCCGGTCTGCTCCGCTCCGCTCCATTCAGCGAGGCCTTGACCAGGCTCCACGTGCACGTGCGCGCGGCCGACAGGGTCACACATCTCCATGCAAAGGAACATTCTGCGAACTCCACGTGCCGGGAAGCCTTGACCGCTCTGCCGGACGGCGGACTCGTCAGCCACGAGGCTCTCCGCCGACGGCAATGAGCCCCCTCGACGTCGTTCGCCTGACAGGGAAAGGCCCCTAATGATCAGGGGTCGGATTTTGAGGGACCTAAAACATCGCCAAAAATGATCAATAAAATGCTCTTTAAATGTTTTTAAATGCCCCAAAAGCAAAGAGAAATGACGTAAAAATGTGATCAAACCAAGTTCGGATGAACAACTCAAGCTTTTGGATACGTTACTGATGTATTCGAGGCTTCTTCTATTCGTTCAAGTGAACTCAACTTTCAAACTTTTAGTTTGGACTGTTTTTGTACCAGGATGTCTCTGTCTTTTGTTATTCCGATATCGGCTGAACCGAAAATGGCGCTGATAAGTGTCACAGTAAAGTCAGATTACAAATACAACGGCTGACATTACAATTTCTGAGCGAAGAAATCGAATAGGCTACTCATAAATTCTTTGGAGAATACTTTTTGCATCTCATAATTATTATTTGAAGCAAGTACCATCTGAATGATATAAAAATCGACGAAATCGGCGAAAAATGCGTTAAAACTGACGGAAAAGTGTACAAGACAAGTACTAAAGACTTATTAGTCGAAATCGACGAAAAATGCAAAAAATGGCATTTGAAAATAGGTCATTTCCTTTTGTCATTATATAAAATGAATGCCTGTACTAAACGGCATTGCTCTAAAGTGAAAAGAAAAACGACATTTCATTAAAATCCGCTCCAACTAATGAGTAATATTCACGTTTAAGAAAGAATGTGAGTTCTGCCATATAAATTGTCCGTGTAACAAGTAGCATTTTTCTTGTGATAAGCATCTGATGTTTTCCGACAAAGAATTTTTCATTTATGCTGAATTTAAAATTTATTTTAATTAGTTGATATAGATATTTATAACGATATCTTTAGTTAATACAGAAAAATAATGATAATTGAATATCTGAGAATGTGTCATTGGCGGGGGGGGGGGGGAAGCCCCGTGGGCTACCCTCTCTACATCTTAGGCTCATTGTGTAAGGCGCATTGATTGGAAACCTAGTAAATTTTCGCTTTTCACTTTCACTTTTTTAATGTCGCATTTCAGTATTGTTTTCACATTCAATAGTTTTCAGTCAGAAGTATTAGTTCAGTATTTGCAACACTATAAAATAACGATTGCGCAAAATTCCGTTGCTCCAAATATTCGTCAATATTGAGAGTTAAATAACGCGTATAAAATTATGAAAATTGCATCTTCAAAATATTACAATTACAATAATAAAACAATCTCTTTTCCATTCTACAGTATACAATGCAATATATATTTTTTCGATACTTAAACAATTTCTATGTTCGTCGAATTGCTAGAGCTCTATCCAAAATTTCTGGTAGATAGTGATCCGATACGAGACGATCGATACGAGATCCGATGTCTTACAGGTTGTAAAAAACTGACGAATATGAAATGAAGTCGTAGGCTTCCGCTACCGGAGTCCTGTGAATGATCTTGGCTGTCCGGGTGACGCCGCGTCGAAGGCTGTGTTGCCAACGTTTCGACCATCTTTTCGTGGTCTTCCTCAGGGCTGGTCTGCATGACATGACGAATATAAAATTGCGATTTTTCACGTCGGGCTGCGATGCAAAATCTCCTTCATTGAGTAACCTCTGAGCCCTTTTGATCTCACACGGGCACTCCACTCACACAACGAAACATCTACTCGCTCTGTATGAAAAGATTGTAAAAAGACTAAAATACATGCTCGGGTCTCCTGTTTTCATTTGAAATTCTCTGCATATGTCCTTGGTCGTCTCTCCACCAGTGTGATTCAAAATGAATGCATTCAGTTCGCATTAGAAGCACCAGCAAACAAAATGTACGTAATTTCCACGTGGGTGGGATTACTTGTATAGTCCAATCATGCTTATTTTCCCCCTTTGGTAGCTGCCATCTCGCCCGTTGGTTGTGGTACTGCTACAGTGACTTCACTTTTTACTTCATCATTTCAAAAACCAATTTCGCCCGACCAAACATTTATTTTAAGAGAACAGTTAATGTTAATTAACATTAATATTAAGACAATGATGAATATGAAAATTCCATTTGTCAAAAAGTTGAGGGTTAGAATATTTTATTACTTGCAGTCCACTTTTTAACTCGTAGTTTCTTCTTAATAATATAATTTTAATAATATTAATATAGTTTTAATAATATTGCTGTAGTGCTATTGCGATTGCTTTTGGTTTTAATTCCGAGATTTATCCAAAGAAGTTAAATCCCGATATCCGGTTACCAAAATTACATTTCCCATCTTCTTCTGAAAATGATAATTTATTATTATTATTATTATTATTATTATTATTATTATTATTATTATTATTATTATTATTATTGCACTAGGATTGAATGGCGGGGACTATTTTATACAAGATTTTATACAATTCTCCACCCAATTATGTAAAGGAAAGGAACATTTTCCAATTCCATGTAACAATCCACTTAATGCAGTCACTATCACAAAAGACGTTTTCTTCTTCATGAAATCTTACGAACCTTCTTCAACAATTGATTTGAGAACTAAGTTTTTCAACTTATCCGAACTGACGCATGTGAGATTTTTCAAAGTGAAATCCGTTTCTCTTTTCGATCTGCATAACTTTGGCTGCGTTTTATTATTTTTTCTCTCGTTTTCGCAACATTCTCGAATTTCTTTAGTATTTCTGACTACCAAGCATATTTCTATTGGTAAAATATTTCTTGTATTTTAAGTTTATTTTCTAATTACTTTATTAATGATTAAATTCAAGGTTTACTTGTTCCTTGTTTTTATTGACAGTCAAATTAGATTAAAGCACAGTTTAATTACATATATTGCATATTTATTTATTCTTCACTTTTACTCGTTTTACCCTAATTTCATTGTACACTTATATTGTTACATATTACAGGTATTTTGCAAGGAACTCTATAGTGTATAACGAATAAACGTGAAGTCTAAATAAATGTGCAAAATGTATAATTAAACTGCTTTAATTTAATATGGCTGTCAATAAAAATAAGGAACAAGTAATCAACTTAATTGTATTTTAAATTTTCCCAGATGTTAATATACGTGATTAATGAGTCTCTTTCCCCTCCTTGCCATTTTTCCATTTCTGCCCGCACGAGCGTTCATTTTTGATTTGGCGTAGCATCCGACATGTGTGCGTGGCGTTTATCATCCACGTGCCCGTCGGTCCAATGCCGCGGACGCAGTCGCTCAAGGGCCCACACGCGCTGTTTCATTGAAAAATACACGTGCGCTCCAGAGCCTTTGGCGGCGGGGGGCGGCGTGGGGCGGCGGGGGGCGGCGGGGGGCGGCGGGGGGCGGCGTGGCGCGTTATTTGCCTCGTGCTCTCCGGAAGGCGACCGGGCGACCGTGGGGGTTGGGAGTGTGGGGTTGGGGGCGGGACGGAGCACGCGTGGCGCCCAAAGGCGACCGCCCGCGGGGCGGTAGAAGAGGGCGTAATGAAGCCGCCCACCGTGCCGTCGAATGCCTTCTGCTCGAGGCAGAAAAAATTCCAGAACACAGCAGCCGCGCCCACCTCTCACCCCCCCGGCTTCTTTTCAACTCACTACCGTTCACCCATCTGCTCGTCTCCCCATTCATTTACTTAAATCTTCTGAAGACAGTAAAAATAGAAATATGCTAACGTCCGCTTTATAGGAATTAATGGTTTATAGTTTTGTAGACAGTTTTATAATTTGTAGTTACTGATTCTAAAAAGATTGAGAAGTGCAAAATAAGTTATAATAATTTTTTTACCAAACTATAAAAAAATCATTTTTCCAAGAAGGTTATTACATTCAGAGTAAAAACGTTCCGGCTTTGTGACTTGTAAATTCTACGAAATACTTTGAAACACATTGAAATGAAATAAATATGTTTGGTTTTTGACTGGAATACAAATTTCAATATCGCTTTTCGTTTCTATGAACAACAGCTGCAATAATGTCATCGCATCTTGTCTTCACAAACTCAGCGTTGTTAATTCTACGAATACAGCAACATTAAAAGGACCGTTGGAGAATTTCGTCCTAGAGCACGAAGTTTCTCGATGTATGTAACGTATGGGGATGGAAGCAGATTAATTTTCCCACGTTTTGTTGAGCTCCAAAATCCTTTCCTCTTCTCTTTTACAACAGTACATAATTGTATTATAAATAATAAAAGCTACAAGATCCCCCATACTTCACTTACTATGGATTGCTCCCACCCGAACAGCCCATTTTGCTTCATGAACCAATTCTATCCATTGCAATCCGTCATTTTCATCACCCATCGACATTTGCACGTTGCATAAGCTCAACTACAAATCATTAAGTAACACAAAACTTAATGTATCTTTCGTCTATCGCACTCTGCTGTACACTGTATCGTTAGTACTATTCTAAATTTCTTTTAATTTTTTATTTATGTATTTTTTCGCGTTTATCCACTTCCCAGTGCCGTGCCCCCACCGTCCTTGCAATTCCTAACAATAATCTTTTATACGGAACCTGCTAGCTTCAGCATTCATAGAAATACACAAATTAAGATAAAGTGATTTATATGAATGTAGATATTTCTATCAATGACAAACAGAAGAATCACAGTTCTTCTGTGATTCAATTTCCTCATCAAATTTCCCTTCGAATGAATTCCAATTCAACTTATCGATATCAAAATCTTCACGAGAAGAGATCTGAATAGATCGTATCTGGGGTAACATAGGTTCATTTTATTTGAAGTGCTGAAAGTATATTTCATGGATACATTTTAAATTCATATACGAATGCCAATTCAATAATTCAAGCCGTGTGCAAGTACACAAAAGAACTTAGCAAAGCAATATGATTTTCTAATTAAATATACCAGTATGAGTCTAAAGAAGGAATTTATTTGTTACGATACTGTGTAATTGGTTATGTGGTGTTGGTATGTGTTACTGGAGATGTTGCTAGAACGTTATTCAGATATGTATGCAGAGGAAATTTTTTAATTGAAAAGGTGTGCCGGATTTTAAAATTTGTTGGGGACGGTGAATGATACAAAGAACCTAAAATTGCAAAAATTATGCAGTGACGAGCGAAAAAAGATAATGAATCGAAAGAAAAATTAGAAAGGAAGCAGGAAAACCCGCGAGAAATCCTGCCCGCATTCAAACAAGCAAGTGGATTTGCAGGCGGAAGGAGCCCCGTTGTAACAGGAAACAAGCCGCCCGAGAGCCCTGGAGCAGCTCCCTCCCCGCCGCTGGCGTGCAGTCGCGCCGCGCAGCGCCTCGGAATCAAAGGCGCCTCATTTAATTATCCGCCCGCGCCGAATTGCGCGTGCGATTCTGCTCGGCGGGCGCCCCGCTCCACCCCCTACTCTACCCCACTCCGCATCACCCACCCTGCTCCACACCACTGCGCCTCGCTTCTCTCCTCACGTTCAGGCCTTCCACGCTGTATCGCAGCTCGCTCCACCTCACCCCTTTGTCTGACCTCTAGTCTGTCCCAGCCCGTACCCTCTACCGTTCTACCCCACATCCTGCACCCCCCGCACCTCACCGCTCCACACACCCCACCCACACTACGCCACTCCGCACCACCCACCGGGCTCCACACCACTGCGCCTCGCTCCTCTCCTCACATTCAGGCCTGCCATTCTGTACCGCAGTTCGCTCCACCCCACCCCTTTGTCTGACACCAACCTCTAGTCTATCCCAGCCCATACCCTCTACCGTCCTACCCCATCCCTCCACCCCTGCACCACTTCGCTCCACTCCAACCCGCCTCTTGTGTCCCATCCCGCCTCTTCTGCCCCGCTGCGCTCCAATCCTCTTTACCCACTCTACCCCATTCCGCTCTATCCCACTCCGCTCCATCCTACTCTGCTCCACACCACTACGCCTTGCTCCACCTTCCCATTCAGCCCCTCCATGCTGTACCGCAGCTCGCTCTACCTCACTCCTTCGTCTGAACCCACGCTCTAGTGTGTCCCATCCCATACCCTGCACCGTCCTACCCCATCCCCGCACCTCCCCGCTCCACTCCATCCCACCTCTTCTGCCCCACCCCGCTCCAATCCACTTAACCCACCCTACACCCCGCTTCCCCCACCCTACTCCACTCCGCCCTGGTTCACTCCGCCCTGGTTCACTCCGCCCTGGTCCCCTCCGCCCTGATCCCTCCGCCCTGGTCCCCTCCGCCCTGGTCCCCTCCGCCCTGGTCCCCTCCGCCCTGGTCCCCTCCGCCCTGGTCCCCTCTGCCCTGGTCCCCTCTTCCCTGGTCCCCTCTTCCCTGGTCCCCTCCGCCCTGGTCCACTCCGCCCTGGTCCACTCCGCCCTGGCCCACTCCGCCCTGGTCCACTCCGCCCTGGTCCCCTCCGCCCTGGTCCCCTCCACCCTGGTCCCCTCCACCCTGGTCCCCTCCGTGCCCCGCACGCCCTCTCCTACTTCGCGCTACTTCGACTTGCCCCACTGCGCCCCGCACCACCCCACTCCTCTCAGCGCCGCGATGCTGCTCCCTCCATCACCCAGCGCCACCCTGCACTTTTCGCTGCCCCTCCCCTCCACCTACATCCTTTCCGTAACTGAATCCCACCCAACAGTGTCTGCTGTCACCACCCGTCCACCCCAGCCCCACCTCGCGCCTCCTCGCCCCGCTCTGTGTCGCACAATCTCACACCTCTCATGGCACTGTTTTCCATCACCCAGCGCCACCCTGCAATCTTTGCTGCCCCTCCTACATTCCTTTCCGTATCCCTCTCCCAGCCAGCCCTGTGTCCGTGCTCTCACCACCCGCGTGTCCCAGCGCCATCCCGCTCCGAGCCCCGCCCGTTGCCGCCTCTCCTGGCGCCGCGCCGCCGAATTAGATCTGGGCGTCTGACAGACGCGTGCGGTTGATTGTAATTGGCTCCGGGGAGTCAAGTCGGCCGCTTCGTATTGCCAACGCTGCGCTCGCACACCCCGAAGAAACGAGAATTGGGATAGGGATGAGCGCGCGGGGTAGAGGGAGGGGGCAAAGCGGGACGGCGCAGCGCAGAGTGCGGGGGGGGGGGGGCGCACGGAGCGGCGCGGGGTGAAGTTTCACGTCACGTGGCGTAGAGGAGAGGTGCGGGGGCAGGGCGGAGCGGGGGCAGGGCGGAGCGGGGCGGGTTGAAGCGGTGCGTGGCGGAGCGGGGCGGGGCGGAGCAGCGCGGAAGTGAAGCGTCTAGAGACGGAGCGAAGCGTCCAGGGACGTAGCGGAGTGGCGCGGGGAGCGGGGCAGAGCGGGACGGACGGAGCGGCGCAGTGCGGTGAAGCGCGGGGATGAAGCGTCCAGGGGCGGGGCGGAGCGCGGCAGAGCGGAGCGGGGCGGTGCGAGAGGCGCAGAACGGCGTAAAGCGGAGCGGTGCGAGGGAGAGCGGAGCGGCGCGTGGTGAAGCGGCGTGTGACGTGGTGGAGCGGGGTGGGGCGTAACGGGGTGGCGCGGGGGGGGGGGCGGCACGAGGCGGGTTGAAGCGACGAGTGTTGGGTCGGAGCGTGTCGGAGCGTGTCGGAGCGTGTCGGAGCGTGTCGGAGCGTGTCGGAGCGTGTCGGAGCGTGTCGGAGCGTGTCGGAGCGTGTCGGACCGTGTCGGAGCGTGTCGGAGCGTGTCGGACCGTGTCGGACCGTGTCGGACCGTGTCGGACCGTGTCGGACCGTGTCGGACCGTGTCGGACCGTGTCGGACCGTGTCGGACTGTGGTGTCGGACCGTGTCGGACCGTGTCGGACCGTGTCGGACCGTGTCGGACCGTGTCGGACCGTGTCGGACCGTGTCGGACCGTGTCGGACGTGTCGGACCGTGTCGGACCGTGTCGGTGTCGGACCGTGTCGGACCGTGTCGGACCGTGTCGGACCGTGTCGGAGCGGGGCGGAGCGGGGGTGGGGGGCGGAGCGGGGCGGTGCAAGACGGAGTGGGGCAGGGTGGGATGGAGTGGTGCGGAGCGGGGCGGTGCTGGGCGGAACGGCGGGGGTGTAACGGCGGAGGGAGGGGGGCACCCACGGGCGGCGTGGCGGTGAGGCGGAAGCCGCCAGCCGCGTGTAATTGCCGCTGGCAGCATGCAAATCGGCCGCAAAGGCGCCGGAAGGGCGAACGGGGAGAGTGACGTATCAAGCCGTCTTGCTTATCCGCTTTCGGGATTTGCTGCGATTTACTTTCAGCGGCCAAGGTTGAGGGCGAAACGTGCAAACGTGTAGAGTCGTGGCACTGCGTCTGACAGCCGGGAAGAGCTGGCGACTGTACTCGTTAATAAATAGCACGTCACAGATTCTTCACATTGAGGCTGTCACAGATTGCCCGCTCTGCTGAGAGATTCTTTCTAAATGAAGAGTGACAGTGAAGCTTACTAAATGAACGTAGCATTGAACATAGCGCAGATCTGAATAATCTCTTTATTTTAAGTGGAAAACGTGGTTGATTTTGTCCGTTATCAAAATATGTTAATAAGTTTCATTCAGTTATCGGTTCTTCAATGTCCGTTTTTCTGGCTGCATTAAATATGAAACGGAATTTCCAAATTTGTATGTGGACAATTCTGTTAATTACCATGAATGCTCAGACTATCCATCAGACGATACAAATGCAAATTAACAGCTCCAAAATTATTAGCTCCAAAGACGGGGGAGTGGGAGATACTACTACTAAAGGAGCTACCATGTCATATGTGGGACAGAACAGACATAAATCAGATTTAGATTTTTAGAATGAAAACTGGAGTGCTTCGCATGAAAGTATAAACTTAGATTTGATGTTTGAAGCATAGATGATACATTCTCTTACACTTTGTCGACTAGCTAACAATTCTCGCTAGTTATAGATTCTGATGTATATTTTTAGTTGCCAAAATGCTTGTATAGCAAGTATATTTCCACCTACATTTAATGGTAATATTTTTAATTTACTAGAAATAACAAATAAATGACCATTCTTATAATAAATTGGAAATCGTGATTGGAGGGCAGTGCAGAGAAAGCTTTGAAACAATGCAATGATGTGAACTCCTCTAATTTAATATCAGGGCATTTATCGTCCCTCTATAGATCGTTGCAGGTGTAGCGCAGAGTTCTAGCAGCAATTAAACGAGAGAATATAAGATCAGTGCCGACCTGAATGGCCGAGGTGGCTAAGAGCGAGAACCGACTCAGCGCTTCGGTCCGAAGAGTCGCGGGTTCGAGTCCCGCCTTGGGCTGTTTGTCCCTTGACTTTGTGTGTGTGTTGTCGCGGAGGGCCTCGCGTTCTGCTGACCCCAGATCAGAGGAGCCCGCAAGTGTATGTCTAGTATATGGTCGAATATGCGTCCCTTCGGGACGTAAAGGGCAACCGACTGTCGGCTGGATACAAGCCCTAGGAAAAAAAAAGTAGAGAGACAAAAAATATGAAATTACATGAAAATCCGGTCTCCAGTTATCATTTCGGAATAGATTTGACGCATACACAGAAGCACAAAAGTGGTACACGCTAAGCTGCTTCTCTCTGTGCAAAAAGCCCCTTTCCTATGAATATGCATATGACAAACTTCTCTCTGCGAGTGCTTCGCAGAAGGGCAGACACGTTGTGGATGAACCATTATCCGAGGCTTCGAGGAAAGATGGCGGACTGATGCTGTCGGGGATTCCCAGAACCGGAGTCAGCCGTAGCGCCGCGCGTCCCTCGCCGCCCACGCCCTGTCACGTGACGGCCGCCCTGCCAACGTCCATCCATAGGCTCCCACAGACCGACGCGGAAGATCCGCAGCCTACGCGGTTTAACCGCAGCCGAAGTTTCGCGTCACTTAACAAGTGAGCTTTATGAGCACGTTCAGGCCTGCGCGACTGGCGAGCGTCGCGGCAACGGATTGGCAGCGTTTAAGGCTCCCACAGACCGACGCGGAAGATCCGCAGCCTACGCGGATTAACCGCAGCGGAAGTTTCGCGTCACTTGTTAGCTTTATGAGCACGTTCAGACCCCCGCGGCAGGCGAGAGTCGCGGCAACGGATTGGCAGCATTTAAGGCTCCCACAGACCGACGCGGAAGATCCGCAGCCTACGCGGATTAACCGCAGCGGAAGGTTCGCGTCACGTGTAGCTTTACGAGCACGTTCAGACCCGCGCGGCAGGCGAGAGTCGCGGCAACGGATTGGCAGCGGTTAATCGGTGGCAAAATTTGTAACGCAGTCAGACGCGTTTCTTCCGCTGCAGCTCGAGTTTCGTGGAAGTCCGCTCGTGTCCGGGAGTCTTCGCTCCCCTCTGAGTCAAGTGACCTTGCCAACCGTCACCAAACGCTGACTCATAATTGATGTTCTGGTGTGAACGGTCCCTCGAATTCCGTGGTAGCGCCTAGCGCGGAACTTTCCGCGCCGCATCCGCTGCGGATCTACCGCGCCGGTCTGTGGGAGCCTTAAGGCTGACACTTTGAGGATGGCCACTTTCTGGAAGTCATGAGAAACCGGAAATGATACAGGAAATTTCAATACTCTGGAATAGTCTGAAAAAAATCAGAGAATTTGTAGAAGAATCCGTGGAAGTCAGGAAAAAATTTCAGAGACTTATAAAACTATGTAATCCTTAGTACAACTTAGTATTAATCAGTACATTATTTTTGCTCAATTTTTACATTCTCGCTTACTTACTAGAAAAAGTATTGTAATGTGAGAGAAAACAGCGAATTTTTGACAGAATAGTCGTTTTTGCAATTAGTTTATAATGTTAAGCTTTATTGCACAAGTACACGTTTTGAAAACGTGCGACGTTAGGAGCAAGTTTTCGAATTTGTACGAATGCAATAAAGCAACATTGTAAACGAGTTGCGTGCACTATTTTTTTGTATACAGCGTTATAAGAGAATAAAACCTAATTTCGGGAAACAACTTTCTTGGTTCTCAGGTGTTTGACATCCAACTTCCTCTGGAAAGCAAATTGGCAAGATGGCATTGTTGACGTCTGTGCGAGAAAACGGTGATCGACTCTTCCGTTTACCTTTACCTAACCACTCATTGTCAACTATCCATTGGCTAAATGTGTGATTACGCAATCATTCGTGCCGAAAATGCTAATACGTCATCATTTGGGCCGAAAAATGTCCGATTATGAACGATTTCTGCAACAAAAAAGGTCGTTTATGATGGTGTGTAAAAAAAAAAAGAACTTTTATCCACTTCAGTTGTGTAAAGCCAAACATTATGCCATTATAATCAGCTTCGTAGTGAACCAATTTAGCACCCTAGTATGGTGTTGTACTTCATTACCAAACTAGGGCGGTAAAGTAATGGCGTACTTGGACACTCTTGTTTTAAAAATATTTTGGACTTCTTTGTCTTATATACTTCGCTTTTCCTCTTTAAAACGCTAAAAATGGAGTAGACTTACTGATATCAATATTGTCATTATGTAATATTGTACTCTTTAACGTAGAGTACAATATTAGAGGGTTCCAACACAACTAGCTTTCTCATTCTGTAACTTGCCAGAAAAGAAAGCAATTAAAACTTTTTCCGATATGGAATGAACTTCAGTAGACCTTAAAACTTAAATACTCACGCTCATACTTATTTCTTGATTTGCGGGAAAACAATGATTCTACACCAGCATTTGCTGATATTTCTATTTCCGAATCAGAACAATATTCACTCGTGTCGAAAAGTATACACCAAGTGTGTTTCAATTGTTCTCCTTGTTGAGAACAGTGTCGCCTTAGGAAAAATGTGAATACTCAGTGAAAGCGTAGGACGAATATTCACATTAAATTAACAAATGTTTACAAAGTGGATAAAACGTTGTACGATATTCGTGTCATAACATCTTATTACAATACTGAGTTCGCTACCAAACTCGGCCTAACGACCTCGTTTGCCAATTTTCGAATCTCGTATTGTAATCAGATGCTTTACGACACTTATATCATAAATAATTGTTATTGTCGAGCCCTGGTAACGAAAAAGTGAATAAATCTTGTTCCTGTATGTAGTAAAGTACTTCCTCTAACACGTTATGTAGTCAGAATTCATGTTTTGTGGGTCCTTGATACCGAAAAATCGATTGATGGCAAAACGTCTGATTGTACGTCCGTCGTCTACCGCAATTTTGCAGCAGAACATTTACCATGGCAGCCTTATATCGAATACTTGTTTAATAATAATAATAATAATAATAATAATAATAATAATAATAATAACAATATTAATAAAAATAGTAATAATAATAGTAATAACAATAATAATAGTAATAATATAATATAATGATAATAATATTTTATTATTATTATTATTATTATTATTATTATTATTATTATTATTATTATATTATATTATAAGTCAACGGTGTTAGAATGTTTCCCTTAGCTTTCATTATCGTCATGATCTTTATAATTATGTTACGAGGCTCGAGACGCTCTAGCTGGGGCATGTTATAAACAGTATAGGAAAGTATCATATTTTCTTTTAAAATGTTCTTCCAAAAACGCGGTTTGTTGATCTACGAAAGATAAATTAAAATACGTAAGTAAGAAATGGAAGTAAATAGTACTGACAAGTTTTGATGTAAGATTAAGAAAAATGGCAGAACTTGTATTTGTTTGGAAGAGATAAAATATTCACAACTAAATAACCATTCATGTTACATTAATATAAGAAATTGCTTAAATTTTGTAGACAACCTCTTTTAAGTCTTTCAGTAATGATGCCTTATCTGTCTATTACCCGATATTCCTCATGTGTTCTTATCAGGGCCATGCCGTCGGCGCGCAGGCTTCATCAAAAACTGAGAGTCTCTTAATTTTCATTAATCTTATCCACCAATTCCCATTTTTAGCTGTTATGACGTCCAACGATTCTCTGACCGAACTTTATGTCCATCGCGTATGTCGTAAACGCGGGTAATGGACCGAATGAATAGCTAAGAGCAGATATTGCACGCAAGGGGTACTCCTAGGCGATTCGCGAGACGTAATGCGCGCGATAAGCCGATTTACGCCTGGCCTCTGACGTGGCACTTTCGCGCGCCTTTCGGAGGCGCGTATCGCCGATTTCACGTCCTGCCATCTCGGCTGTGACGCCCCACGCTGCTTGTGTGGACGTCTTTCAAGAGGATCTTTCGGCAGACGCCCGCAATAAGCGGCTCGTTATGATAGTGCGTCATTATGTCTGGCCACACGCCTTTCTATCAGTCACAATACTTTGCCGCCACAAGGGGGAAGGGGGATGGTTCATGTGGAGGCTTTTGGGGTGCTCTTGGAAAAAATATATCTTTGTAGTTGGTTCTTTTTTTTCAATCGTGATGTATTATTGTTATTCATAGTAATGTTATTATTATTAATATTTTTAATATATTATTAATGTTTTAAATATATTATTAATGTTTTAAATATATTATTAATATTTTTTAATATATTATTAATATTTTTAATATATTAATGTTGTGTGTACTGATATTAATGTCTATTCAAGTACATTCAATTAATTAATAAATCCTGGGCATGCATAAGGCATGTATTTACTGATCTTCTTCTTCTCCCTCTTCTCCCACTTCTTCTTCTCCTTCTTCTTCCCCCTCTTCTTCTCCTCTTTCTTCTTCTTCTTCTTCTTCTTCTTCTTCTCCTTCTTCTTCTCCTTCTTCTTCTTCTCCTTCTTCTTATCCTACTTCTTCTTCTCCTACTTCTACTTCTACTACTACTTCTTCTTCTCTTTCAAGCGTTAGACCGGTTGGTCCGTTGTGACTCATTGATCGATCCATCTTCTCCTGAGTCTATCGATGTTCCTTTTTCCTCTCAGTGTGTAGTATAGGATTTGCTTTGGAATGTTTTCATCATTCGTTCTTAATATGTGGTCTTTCCATTTATTCCTTTATTCTTCTATTTTATTGCTGAGGTTTTAGATTCCAAGGGTCCTCTTGATGCATTCGTTTTCTATTCCGTCCCTTCTTGTTACGTCTAAAGTGGATCTTAAAAATCTCATCTCTGCTGCTCGAATTTACTGACCCCGTGTAAAATTTACTAGCAAACGTGCTGAAGAATTAATATTTTTGACAATTAAAAATTTGTCATGAGCTTCGTAGATTTTTTGTCTGTTGCATTTTTTATTTGTGTATTTTTTTAGAAGGAAGGGACTCAAAACAGTTGCCTAGATGCCTATGAAATTTATGGGCGCCCCTGCATACGAAAGTAGTGAAATGAATGAAGAGAAGAATTCGGAAAGCATCGTCTTCGATGTTGCGCGATCCAGCTAAGTCTTTTATCTTTTCCTCAAACCCATTACTCAACTCTCGGCCTTGATGCTACGTTTCCTTATATCAATCATACTGACTCTCCTATTAATATTCTCATCATTTTTTCCGTTTCTCTTTTTCTTCTTCCTCCCTTTTGTCATTGAATATTTGGAAATGCAATGCATTGTTTACATTTCACAGTTTCAACTAGGGATGTGTGTCTTCTTAAGAATGCTCGTTGTACGTTAAGGATAAAGACAGCAATCTGGTTAATGCCTGCTTAAATCACTCGTTAGCAAGACGATATGAATAATGCTATGCTTTTCTGAGTGTGAGATGTCTTGTGTGTCGCAGGAAGTATTTTGGCATAAAAAAGCGCATTGGAACTTATGCTTTGCGTAGACTCAAGGTTGTTATATGACAATTTTGAAGGTCGAAAGCCGAGCTTGTCACCAGTACTCTGATTTAAACATAGTAGCATCCCAAAGGTCACCAGCTGGAAGGAGAGGGTGTCATCGTCAGCCAATTGGGAGCAGAAGTACCAAAGTTTAAGTCGTAACGAAGCTTCCGATTGGATGTCAGTGTACCCCTCTCCGTTCAGCACGTGACCTTGATGTGCCAATATGTTTAAATCGGAGTACAGTTCGTAACAAAGCGTCAACTGAGGGATTGTGACGTCAGATTTTTTGTAACGAGTAAACAGAAACGTACGTCAGACACTGTGTAACTCAAAACTACACATCTCGCATCTCATCAGAGAAACTTTCCACCAGAATTCTCATCTCTGTTTATCTCATATCTGCTATTCCTCGTCACTATAGCATATTTCACCTGTCCTAGCCAACTCGGCTTGGCCAATGTCATCTTCATACAGTTGAAGTCCGAAGTTTGCTTTGAAACGTACCTCCTTCGGTCTTCATATTTTGGATAATATGAACATTAGCCGACCAATTCAGTACTTACACAGACGTGCTATCTATCCACACGAAAGACTACAGCCGTGTTTGTTATCCATTTCTAGCATCTTTTTTTCCTCTTCAATCCACTCATGACAATATTTTACGCTGTCGACCTACACCAAATGCAGGAATTATGTGCACCCTTTGTTGAGAGCGTTTTCCCTTAGTAATCCCTCTCGCACCTGGTGGTGTTAGATAACGTAGCGCAGACAGCTGTGACTTCAAATACGGCTGTAGGCGGAGCACTGAATCCAATTGGACGAAGGAGAGCACAATTCTACATGGGGAAATTGTTTGCTTGCCCGATTTCTATCTCGTGTGCATTCCCAGCTATTTACCGTTTGTTTTCCTGTTACGTGACTTAACCTTAAGCAATTTATCAATTTCCTTTTGATTATTCGACTCTTTGGACTTATATTAGCATTATCTTCTTTTTCCTTTGGCTTCCACTTCCTCGTTTTCTACTTTCTCCTTCACCGTCCAACACCACCACCATATTTCATGGTTCCGCTTCTCACTCATTCTACATCGTATCACCGCCACTCCGAGCATTTTCAGAGCTCAGAGATTTTATATTGTAGTACATGAGTCTCTCTTCCCTTCAAATATATCTTCTTTATTATTTTCTCCCTTGTTCAACGTACCGGCTTACCGAAATTTGAAATCCCATCTGAAAACAATAAATCGACGTAAGTAATGTCAATTTTTCATGTCTCCATTTTCGGACGATAGATGAATGTGATAGGTTTGGCGAAAAATATTTTAATAACATTTGGAAACTACGCGAATAAAACTACAATGTCGTGAGAATATACGGGGTATAATCTTCACTTGTTAGGTTCAAATTTTTCAGATCCCATAATTCCTTTACTGACCCCCTTTTGTAATAATATCTTCTCACCTTGGCACGGAGTATTAACTGGGGCAACCCCATTGGCTAGCTCATATAACCTCCGCGAAATCCAATTTTCGTAACTCGTCGCCGCTCAGACCTTCTATCTCTCTCGTCTCAGCGCGATGCCCCGTATATAAGACGTCCCTCCCGTCACGTCCATTCACCTGCCCTGTTGGCTCCTTTCGCGCGCTACCTAAGAGGCCCAGGTAAGGTCTCCGCTACGGCGATGCCGATGCAGTAATAGGGCGCCTCTTACGTAAAGCTTGTGGGAAAGAAACTGCATCTGTCGCGGGTGGGAAAACTGGTAGCGGTAGCTCAGTGCATCAACTGATGTCACTACAGTGCCTCTGACCGGGAGGTCCTAGGTTCGAGTCCTGACGGCGGCAGAATTTTCGACATTAGCTTTTCAGCTAGGTCGAATTCAGTCGCTGTCTGGATGAGAATTCTAGAGGCCGGCTGCTCTGATCGGTAGTTTTCCGTGGTTTCTCCGATCAACACCAGGCGAATGCCGGAGCAGTACCCTACCAAACGGGTCACGGACCGCGCGCGATCTTTCCTTCCACTTCCTTGTCCCATCCTCTTCCCTTACACACACACACTTACACTAACATGCACTACACTACCACATATTCCGGGAGACCGGTCGGGAGCTCAGAGCTTGTCCCGGCTTGGGCGGTGTCCTGCTGGTGGGAGAGTCCTGGTTAGGGGGAAATCCCACTAGCCGACGGTAGGTCGGCCGCGGATCTCGCCATCCAGCGGGGGAAGATCACCATCTCTCGAGGGGAAAAAAATCACTACACTAACGGGACTAATGACCAAAGCAGTTGACGCGCCCGGAAACACGAAAAAATCAATGAATCAATCGGGTGGGAAAGCGATGGTTATCTGTCGATATTCGGAACATTTCTTCGTCGAACAAATCGTAAACTGATACATTTACGTAGTAGGTGGGAGTGTCTCTTCAATTGAACGCATGTATACAGGTGAGTCATTGGGGAAAGCAGAGTGAGTCATAGAGGCACAGAGTTAGAGCAGGGAACAACAAAATATTATCGTCTTCTTCTCAATTAATGAGAAAATGTTTTATGTTATTTTGTTGTAAAACGCTACGTTACTGCACTGGTGTTTCTTGACGATTATATTCTTCTATAACTTCCAGAAAGTTGTGCTTCAAATGAGTCAATGTACTGACAGTGTATCGAAGTTTTGTAGAATAAAAAAATGTCTATTTTTCCGATGTAAACGACGAAAATGAGTTTGTGAATTGATGGAATTGGGTTGCAATTTACCTCAGCTCCCTGTTTCTCGCGGCAATGCGATTGCACCCGACTGTAGTTTGTGAGAACAGCGTGCTAGCCAGCCGTCAGAATTGCGGTGCACTCGCTACAGCAGCGCTTCTAGTCTTGAAAATGAACACAATTTTTCGGAGATACACAGACCACGAAGAAATTTAAAGAAAAACAAACAAACAAAAAACAAAACAAAAACGACTTTTTGCGGAAATGAATGGATCTCTGGCCAAAACGTTAAAGGAATTATTGATTGCTAATATTAGAAGAACATGCTGGTGTTTTCTTTCTTTCCCAACAAATTACTCAGCCTGTGTTAGAGGTTTGAGGTTCGACTTGTAGTGCTGGAGGATTTTTAGATATTAATGAATAGGGATGTTGAACAAAACCTATAGGTTCAGTGTTTCATTCCACGAAATTGCTGGAGTATTTCCTCAGCAGAGGGCTGCGCGTAACCCTTCTTTCCCAAGTCGTTTCTTCTCGCACGGACCGCTCATAAGCGGGCCTTTGCCACAAGGCGACTCAACTAGGCTTGAACGCTCATTAGATATAACCCCTACCCTCGACTCAGTGACATTTTCGAAAAGTATTGTGAGAAGCAAAGAGCCTCGACACCTGTGCCGTGACTTAAAATAGAGAAACTACGCGAGAATAGTGAGTGTGCGAATGTGGTGACGAAGTGTGTACTGTCCCGGGAAAAATATCAGCTCTGTTTCTTTCCTTTGCGCAGTGACTCAACAGATTTGTTTTTTCATTAAGTTCATCATTATATCCTTATCACAAAACGATGTCTTTTGACGTTTTGTTTGTACGTGTAATAATAAACATGCAGTTTCCTAACCTTTTTTTCTCGCGAATAGGCCATCATGGACCACGCAGGACATGCACTTGCACGGGCTCAGTATCATTTTATCACGTTGCATATAACTAATCAGGGGGATCGGTATTAGGTTGAATCCGATTTTTATACCCTAGGGTTGTTAGTCGTGGGGGGATGGAAGATGGAATGATGATGGTAATGAAGGATGAATGGACGGCACACACAAACACACCCATGCCTGACGCGGGACTCGAACCCATGAACCTACGTCCGTTCCGTCCGAGATCGCCACGGCACTACTGCCTTAGCGATCTCGGCTATCTTGACTGACATCTTTATTATTATTATTATTATTATTATTATTATTATTATTATTATTATTATTATTATTATTATTATTATTATTATTATTATTATTATTATTATTGTTGTTGTAATTATAATTATAATTATTATTATCATTATTATTAAAATACAAATCACTAAAAATCATTGGTAAAAATATGAATGGAGACCGTGATATTTATAATGATATTCCGCCAATCGATATAACATGAATTATAACTTGCAATCATATGAGAATCAGATTTATACATACGAGTAATACACCTAGAATTCAAATGAGCTTGCTTAATTGTGTTGTGATTAAAATGAATTATCCGTATCAGCGTATAGTTAATATGAGAATGTTCATATTATTTATACGAAAATACATTTGTAAATTAATCCCACACTTCACAGATTCGTACCGTTTAGTTATATGCTCACGCAGTTCCAACTTCGTATTAGATATCGACGTTCGGAATTTGAAAATTACAAAACCTGCAAATAAGATATATTATTTTCCCAAATTTACCCAGGAATGTGGCACGTGATGTCGGTATGGGACATCTGCTGGACGAGAGCATCTCCTTCTGGGACCTGTCGATGTTCCTGGGCCAATTGGAACACAGTCAAATATTAGGGAAGGGCTATAACGTAGTCACAAAGAACGTTTTCCATCAGGTCAGCTGGTGTTTTAAAAATAGCATCTGGCAACATATTCATGATGAACTTTCTTTGCTGCTGGGAGAATTCTGTAGAGTTAGAAAATTGCGATAAGATTCCGTTATTTATGGCATCATCTCAAAAAAAGACTATTTAAAGGCTGGTTGTAGCCAATTTAATTCTTCCTAAATATGTTTTAATAACTAAGCACGGAAAATGAGAATTAAAAGGTCTTTGAAATTTTAAAATAACAATATTTGTGGAAAGTTTAAGATTGTTTATCGAAGAAGTAATTAAATTAATAGTTGATAACACATCCAAAGTAAATCTGATAAAAATTGGGTTATCGATTATAATCTGAAGACAACACGAATATTATCTACACAAGTGTCATTAGCAATCAATGTTCGAAATCTACTTGAATTCGTGAATTACTTTCCATAGTCAAAGATAATAACTGCACATTTCTGTAGTGGATTCTACGACGGTTCTAACGGTCAATAAAAAAGTTGCTTTCCATTATGAGTGAATGAACTAAAAATTATATCAGACCATACTTTAATGTCGTAACGAGTCGAAATTAGAGGTGATATTTCGTCCATGTTTGGCATCAGGATGATATATGTATATACGGCCTACTGGAATTAAAACACTGGTTGGCAATGTTTTCGATGTCATGGAGAATGTCGAAATGCGAAGACGGACGAAATCAACAACCAGAGAGAGAAAATTGACGTTATGGAATGAGGACGTAAATGATTGATATGACATTTCAGTTGGAGTGTCGCGATTCAGTGGAAAATTTGGATGTAAGAAATGCAATGTGGTATTGGAGGTAGTTTTGATTGAGGAAAATATTACAGAAAAATAAATGGACTAGAATATTATGGAGAGTCGATTGTGAAGTATAGCCCTGTATTTAGAATTGGCCATTAAGAAAACACTTTTTGTTATTTGAAAGGTGAAGTTAAACCCAGGTACTGTTCTTGGAGTGTGTTAAATTGGTATCTTGGTAATATGTTAAATTGATTAAATGTATTGTTATTTTAAGCTTGCCAACAATATTGTGCCAAGTTTTTGTTAATATTACGAAATTCTTTTATTTTGAAATTGAAAGCATTTTGATGTAATGTTTGAGTAAGATATCCTAATCTTATTTAAATCTATGGTGTATGCCATAGAATCATCAGCCCCGATAACTATTAAATGGATATATTTATTTCCTCCATTAGTTAAATTATTAATGGAAAAGTAAATCAATCAGACCATCTCAATATTCTTAGATTTAATCTACAGTCGACAATAAAACTTTGAATTTCGAAGTTAGGAAGGGAGGAGACAAATAGGTCAAATGCAAGAATATTCATTTTTTACGAAAATGAATTGAAGATACCCGCTAAACATTCGCGATTGTAACCATTACATATTTATAATTATGACAATAATACTGCGCTGGAGTACAGGTTATTAAAAATGGAAATACATCGTAGTTACGAAGAACGTTTTCCATCAGATCAGGTGGTGTTTTAAAAATAGTGCCTCTTATGCACGGAAAAAGTGTAGAATTCAATACACATGCATCTTAGTTTACAATTAACTGTTTTATCAAATAACAATCCAATACTCTTGCATCTTTGAAATCGCAGAGAATGTGCATAGTTGAGTGAGTCAGGTATGTAACATAAGGGTGTCAAGATGTTTTTCATATTTCAAAGAGTGCGTCACAATTCTTCCGGTTATGCTGCGTGAACTGATTATTTTATTTTGCTGAAGTCAGACAAGCAAAAAAATTCTAACACAACTGCGTTATCAGTTGGCATGCGTATTCTCAATGTCAGAATGCGATATCCTGTTAGTCACTGTACACACTGAAAAACATTGCCATGCAGTGTCATATTACCACTGTTGAAACAAAAGCTTAGTGACCTCATGAGTAGCTCACGCTGGGAAAACAAGGCGATCGCGTGCGTATTGTTCACTTGCTGACTGGCGAAGATTCGCGAGTCGAAGTACGGCGACGCTGCGTCGCTGTTTTTCAGGGTTCACTTCTGTAAACGCCACTCATAGTTAATGTTTGTTTAAAGGAAAAGGAGATGTTGGAGATGAGTAACGAGAAAAAATCGTAGTGAGGTCAAAGTGATTGTGGAATTGTCAATAAGCATATCAAAAGTGATCTTCAGGGTTGGAAATTGCGGAAGTAAATTAAATTTGTCAAGAAGGGAAAGAATTGTGGTGTAATGGCTAGGGTTTACGCCCTCAATCCCTGGTGCCCTTCATCCTAGGAATTAGCGGTGGGCAAAGCGAGTTCTTGGCAGTTTTTTTCAGGGTTCTCCCGTTCCATCATTATTCATGGTCTCCATGACCTTCGCAGTTGAAAGAAACATACTCCCCCCAAATAAATAAGTAGAAGTGGGAGAGGTGGCTCAGTGCAACGAACTAATGTCACTGCAGTGCCTCGGACCGGGAGGTTCGAGACCCGACGGTGGCAGGATTTTCGACTGAAGAGTTTCGGCTAGGTCGAATTCAGATGCTGTTTGGAGGAGAATTCTAGAAGCCGGCTACTCTGATCGGTAGTTTTCTGTGGTTTCTCCGATCAACACGAAACAGGCGAATTCCGGAAAGGTACCCTAACAAACGGGCCACGAACTGCGCGCGAACTTCCCTTCCTCTTCCTTGTCTTAAGCTCATCCCTTACACACACACACACACACACACACACACACACACACACACAAACATACACTACACGACCTCACACGACCTGGTTGGGGAAAATCTCGCTACTCGACCGTCGGTCGGCGCCGGATCTCGCCATCCACTGGGGGAAAAGCACGATCACCTCCCGAT
Source organism: Teleogryllus occipitalis (assembly GCA_011170035.1). Lineage (NCBI taxonomy): Eukaryota > Metazoa > Arthropoda > Insecta > Orthoptera > Gryllidae > Teleogryllus > Teleogryllus occipitalis. Next base: position 35,131 of record BLKR01006392.1, read on the forward strand.
GAAAAGACATGCACTATACTTACGAGACTCAAGACCCTAGTAGTTGACGCGCCCGAAATCAATACTAGTCAATCAATAGGTGTGTGTATATATTGATTTACTAATTTATATATATATATATATATATATATATATATATATATATATATGTGCTAATTAATTACAAGATTCAATTGAAATCGAACATAGGACGATCGTTATTTATTAATTTTCATGAAGGCACTAGTGTATGACCAGGCATTCGTGCGAGATTTATCGACGAGATTTTCTTCGAAGCATGTGGTCATTGTTCCCTATGCGTGGCCAATGTGCCAATACATCGTACCTTCGATAAGTGATTCAGCTTCCAAGACTCAGATGAAATTCGACTTCACAAAGTGCTTCAAGCACTTTATTCTATATTTTTCTTAGATCCTAAGAGATCGAGATTGTTCAGGGGATATACAGAGGGGTGAACTGCTGAAGAAAGTAGATTTTGTCGAAAAAGAAAGTTCATTGTATCATACTTATGGCCTGTCGCTCTCGGTAAAAAACATTCCTTCACCCCTCTGTCGGTTCAGATCGGCCCTAACTGGCCCTGCCGACACTCCTCTGCCCCGCTAGTTCAGATCGACCTTCCGGGGTCCTGCTAGCAGCTTCCCGCCCTCTCCTCTGACCGCTGTGCACTTAGAGTGCTAACCAGTTCGATGGCCGCTGCAAAGTGTCTTTTCAAGAGAACAGTCCTTGGCTCGGCTCGGCTACGTCAGGTGCCTATGTAAGTAACACTACCCCAATAAAGTGCTGTTTGTCATAACTGGGGTCATCCCTATTCTTATTGCTCTCTCTCATCCGTCTTAGGCACTTAAGAGAATAGAGAACGGCCCAGAGGGCACCATTTGCCCTTCCCGTCCTTCCACTTGCCAGCACGTGGTGCCAGAACAATATGTTACTGATGTAATGCAGGATTCTTCGTTTTGTTCAAGTGAAGTCAGTGTGCATACTTTTAGTCTCGACTTTTTTTACAAGAAAATCTCTGCCTTTCTCTGCAAAATCGGCAGAATTGACAATGGCGTCGGTAGATTACGTAGTACCTTAGATTACATAGTACTTGCAACATCTGATTTTACAATATATGAGCGAAAAAATCGAATAGGCTACTCAGAAAGTCTGTGGTTAACATTTGTTGCATTTCGTTTGAAGTGCAAATTGTTTTCATATTGCATATTATTTGAAGAAAGTACCATTAAAATGATATTAAAAACGATAAAATCAGCTAAAAATGCATTAAAAAAGACGTAAAAATGTAAAAAAATGACTTAATAGTCGAAAGCAGCGAAAAATGCCAAAAAATGACGTATAAAAAGGAGTCATTTCCTTTTGTCATAACATAAAATTAATTTCTGTATTAAACGGCATTAAAACGAAAATGAAAAATGACATTTCATTAAAATACGACCGTACTGGCGAACAAATGCACAGAATGGTTCTCCAAAAAATAGAAAGCAAACTGTTCAAGAACAAATAAAATATTCTGGACGCCGCGTTCTGGACGCCGACGCCGCATATTCCGGAACGTCCCAGCGGAGCTTGACCTCGCCCCGCCCCGCCCCGCCCCGCCCCGCCCCGCCCCGCCCCGCCCCGCCCCCCCGCCCCCCCGCTCCCCCCCCCGTTCCCCCCGATCCGTCCCCCCCCCGCCCCGCGCCACCCGCCAGATTTGCGGTGGGGCACAAAACCCCCGGCGCCGCGCTCTCCGCCCGACTAATCCGCCGCCGCGCTTACGTAACGCGCAAACAGCTGACTGGCGCCGTCGAGGACGCCAACCCATCTCCCCGGTCGCGCAGGGCCGGCCCGTGGCGCAACTTGTGATGGTAAATTTTACCGAAACATGGATACATCGAAGTTCCGATACATCGCTAAAGGGTTTTCGATGTCGATGAAATCATCGCCGAAAAAACATCGATGTTTAAATTATAGACTAATAAACATACTATTTTCCTATACATTTTTAATTACAGTACGTAAAAGGGATGTATTTCATTGTTTGGTTACCAGCATTTTAGTTGTAAGAAAAAATTATGAAATGTAAAGAATAAAATTAACAATAGAGAACATCATGGTTCGCTATCGATTCCGTGTTTCACTGTCGATGCAGGCAATGACACGCCTGGAGATAACATACATTCATAACACATTCGCAATCCTCAGATTGCACAGGCGAAATGTGCAGCGTGATAACGAGGATAACGCGAGACAATAATATTGCTGAGGATTGTTGCTGCTCTACAACGTGCTTAAACCCCTTTATTTAAAAATAAAAAATAAAAAATCACCGATATGTTTGCTACCAAATATCGAAGTGAAGAAAACATCGAAAGCAAAATATCGATGTTAATACATCGATGTTTCTGGTGTTTTAAAAATCGATGTTTTTTTTGATATCCCTAGACGCAACGGTCCGCGCTTGCTTCCCACAAACAGATGTTTATTTTCGCTTGTCTTGTTTTTCCCTTTTCTTTTCTCCTTTTCTTCGAATAATTGGTTTGTTTTCTTCCTCTATTTTTCTTCTCCAATTATTCTCCCATTTCGCTGATTTGCTCTGATTTCGCACAACTTGAAATAGATGCTGAAAGAGATGTTTGACTTCAGGAGTTTTAAATTAATTTTCGAGGGTGCAAAGACAAATACATACAAGAAAAGTGGTAGATAGAATAAAGATGGAAATAAATTTGAGAAAAAAGACGTGTATAAATGTTTGCATGTTGGAAAGTGAAATTTTATCAATCCCCCATTCAAAGTTCTGACTCAATCAAATAAAGCGGTGATTTGTAAATATTTTATTCTTCTTTTTTCGTTTTTTTCGTTTTTTTCGTTTTTTTGTTTTGTTTGTTATTTTCGTTGTTTTTGTTTTTTCCATTTAACTAATCGTTTGATTGTTGAGAATCGCTTAACATCTTACGGAGGTATAGAGATGTTTCTGGAACACTAAGAAGGGAACAATTTTGCAGGACCAATGAATATTATGCCTGACAATGGCACCGCAGGAAATGTCGAAGCTATTTACACGTGACCCAACTGCGAACGGGTGCATTGACACGTATTCTTCCAGGTATGTTCCCCAACGGCGCACCGTCCCACCTGGAACAAACTCAAGCTCCCGACAAGTGTGATAGTGTAGTGCAGTAAGTGTAGTAAGGGTCAGTTTATGAGAGTAAGGGGAGTGGATATGACCAGGAAGAGGAAGGAAATATCGCGGACAGTACGTGGCCCATGTGTTAATGTATTGACCGGAGAAATTGCGGTTAACTACTGATCGGAGGATCTGGAGAAGAATTCTCCTCCAGCCAGCAGCTGAATTCGACGTACAATCTCGTATCTATCTAGTGTCGAAAATACGCCACCGTCGAATATCGAACCTTGGGACCTCCTAATCAGAGTCGCCTCAGTGACAACGGTTGACACCCTGAGCCAACTCAGGCGGTGTTATTGAGAACAGACTTCCGAGTGGACAGTGCACAAAATCGCCATAATTAACGCCCACTTACACCACTACTACACTCCGATTTAAACATAGCTGCACTTTAAGGTCCCGACCTGGAAGGAGAGAGATGTTGTTATCCAATCAGAAGCTCCAATACCAAAAATTTAAGTCCTAACAAGCTCCCGATTGGATGACAGTCTTCCTCTCCCCTTCCAGCTCGTGACCTTGAAGTGGAGCTATGATTAAATCGGAGTACAGTTCAGTTCTTCCGGTTGATTCCTTTTGATTTTCATACCACTTTATTACTGGAAGGCTCTTGTCCCCCGCTTTCGTTACCTTGGGGCGGATCCTCCGCGTTGCGGAGCAAACACGCGTGTTCGTGGTGACTCACGCTCTTACATAGAGCACGGGGCGTTGCGGCGTGGCGCGGTCGTGCCCTTGCGTGAGGTCGCGGCCCGAGCGTGCCTTCCGGGAAGCCGGGCGCTGGCTGGTGATGATGACGTGTTCGCGTGCTCCGTTAATTGGCGGCGATGGACGGGAGGATGCAGGTGAAGTGGCGAGGAGACGGGTGAAGTGGCGAGGAGACGGGCAGGTTCCCGGGCCAAACGGTTCAAAGAGGCCAAGGAAGTGAGGCCGAGGCATCCACAAAGTGGATTCTCGAGCTTGTAAGTAGGGTTGCCAACCTTCCTTCAGTTGGGAAGACAGTTACAGATACTGTAGAGACCAGGGACCGAAAAGGTATTGAATACCGGTAAAAATACCGGTATAATACCGGTATTTTTCCATATCTTTTTCAAATACCTTTATTCTTTTATACCGGTAAAATACCTCTATATGACGTCTATACCGGTATGGACGTCCATAAAGGTTATACCGGTATTATACCGGTATTTTCAATGAAGAAATATAGCTTACCATCCATACAGGTAAAGGTATTTCTATACCGGTATAAATACCTTTACCTTTATTATTTCGGTATTCGGTCCCTGGTAGAGACAATACAGGACAGTTCCCCGTTCTTCCACGCAACCGATGGAAACAAGTTCCCACTAGCGCTCCTAGTGTCAGAACTTGGTAATTCAGCGCCAAATGGAAACGTCACTGTGATTGTTACGGAAGATACATTTTTTAAATCGATCTAACGAAATGATACTAATTTTTACCTACTCTCTTTGTGATTAAATTATATTGAAGGGCTCAAATTAAAGTAAACAATAATCTACAAAAGTGATGTTTTATTTATTTCAAGAATTAAGTGGTTACAAATGCAAGATTTTTCTTGCCTTAACACTTTTAGTGATACATTTGATCTTTTTTCATTTGCTTTCTTTAAAAAGCACTGTATCAATGCATTGATACCTCTGCTTACATCCAGGTTAGAGTACTCTTTACATAAAAGATTCTCCAATTGAATATTAATGATTTGTCTTTACTGTTTTTTGACGTCAAGTTAACTTCGACGTAAACAATTTAAAAAGTCATATTTAATCTTAGTAAAAAACATATTTAATCTTAGAAAACAAACTAATAGCCAATTTATTTGGATAGAAAAGGGTGACATTCACATACTAATTAATCAGAATATGCGAGTTCCTTCATGTTTGCTTTTCATCCACATTCGATAAAGCATTCCTACAACCATCAGGTACTACACAACCAGCTTCATATATAGGACTCACCATTTTCTAGAAATCGACCAGAAAGACAATTAAATAAAAGAAATCAAGCAGAAAACAAACATCTACAGAGCACTGTACAAGTTTTCACCAGGTTCTGCCACTGGATGGAGCTTGCATCAGTGTTTCTCGATATATCGCGAAGTATCCTGTATTGTCTCTATAGTATTTGATAGTTCTCAATTGACGTCGATCGTCCTCTCGCCATTCTTTGTATTTTAAATGTCCTCCTTTTAGTAACTTTTTAACATTTGTTGATTTTTACTTTATCACATGACTATATCTGCTACGTTATTATTTAATTTGAAATAGAAAACATGAATATCTTTGTTCTGAACGCGGACTCATGCATGCATGATAGTGTCTATGACTAGCGACTCAAATGAAAGAGTCGCTCAGATTATCATCTGCATTTTGTCTTATTGATTATTATCTTTTCACTTCAATTGCAAATGGAGAGAAGAAATAAATAGAGCTGATGTTAGTTTAAATTAAATATTTATAAAGAGAAATTTGTTGATGCTTCTTTTTTTTTTTGCCTATCGAGTGTCCTCACTTTTACATGAACATTGTTGGCAAACCTACTTGTAAGTCGTGTTTGTGAGCTAAGCTTCCTTGGCGGCAGAAAGATTTGTCAGTCTGTAAGAAGGTATATTGAAAGTTCTTGTAACATGATTGGATGTTTAAATAATTATCATACTCTTTGTCGATGATTAAAACAATAAAACATTCTGTCAACTCCTTGGAGGTGTTAGGTTTTACAATTGAATTACTTGCGTTCTATTAGAATCGTTAATCATACTACTTAATCCACATTATTAAGCGCCGGATTCAACTGTGAAAACTTTTAACACGTTAATCTCGTAACTTCGTAATGCTCGAGTTTTGCAAGTTTTGCAGCCTCTATGGCAGTATACAAGTACCTATTTTGCTTAATCTTTTAACTTCATCGGCGAATCTATTTTGGATGCCTCATCAGTGATCCAGATGTAATTTCTTTGCAAACCTAAGCGGATCAATAAAGTTACGTCAAAAACAAGCCCAAAAAATGAACTGTACAAAAATGTACTTTCAGGACAGGTTATTGCCCTTAACAATCTTACCCCTATCAGCTGCTTTCAGACTTAGAGATGAACGAAGTCTCATTGAATTGAGGTCAATGAGGAGAAATTCAACATGATTTCTAATGTTAATAGTAGTTTGTGGTCTGAAATTAGTAATAATAAGTATTGTGAAATCATCCAGATGAACGCACCTTGATATTTCAAGTCGTTTGTCGGTGATGCGTTTTTATCCCACTGATAGCTGAAAACACTCTGGAGGAACCAGATGGGTCCCTGTCTTCCTAATTACCTACATCCAACATAAACCTGTCAAACCAGTCCTCTTAGATTTGACTGGTCAACCCTCAGGTCTGACATGGAATCTCAGTCAAAGACAAAAGCTACTGTGTATTTCGGTCTTACACTAATCAATGCTTGGTCGATCCTAGCCAGGATAGGATCCTTGACGGGAGATTAATAATTTTAAGTCCCAGTTAATGCTTCATTACGCGTCTTCAAGTTGGTGATGAAGCTTCGTCCTTCTGCCTTCGCAATTTGCATTCTCGAATCTGCCCAAAATCTAATTTCCAATGAATTTTTGCCAAAATACTTTGTTGTGGAACAGTTTATTTGGAGAAAATGTATGTTGTAAATTATTGAAATCAGTAAAGATTTTTGTTCAGATAATTGCTTGTGTTGAAGTGGATAACTTGGTGGATGAAATAAGTTGCCATTATCATCCACTTTAGTCTTTAAAATATATACTTCTAAAACTTGATTAAAATCATCGTTTTTTATTGGAATGTTTGGTGTATTCAGTGATCCCTGAATTATTTGTAATGATACTTGTTTCGAAGTATTGGCTTGGCCTTGAAGACCTTTAATCGAATTTTCTTTAGATAAATACATTGTTTGAATTGATAGTTTTTTCTGGACTTGTTTCTAGTTTTTCTTACAAACTCATTGTGAACAAAACAAAGGGAAAAGAGTGTGTCAGAATCACATTAAAACGTGATTGGCAGTATGGTGAGGTGAGACGAGGCGAGGTGAAGTGAAATGAAGTGAAGTGAAGTGAAGTGAAGTGGAGTGCTATGGAAGCTTGCACGGTGAAATGTTTATGTTAATTTGTAAAGTGTGTAAAATTTGTAAAATTTTGTATAGTTGTTAAGTTCTGTAATATTTAGTTAGTGTATTCTGCCACCAAGTTCTGGAACTTATTTGCAGAATTAGTAATAAATCTATCTATCTATCTATCTAATTTGGCATAAAATGCATTGGAAATTGTGCTTTGGGCAAATTCAAGGATTTATATCAGTTGCTTAGGCAGAGGGAACAAGTTTCGTTGCTCACGTAGACATACGTAGCGATGCGTCAACTGTGCTCTAAATATATTACCTTACATGAGATAATTCCCCTCGCGAGTAGTTTTGGAATTTGACAAAAATCTCCTGTCAGATTTGACGTGAGAATTGGTTAGTCAAACCTAGAAGCTCTTGGGATTGGCTCATTGACTATAACATATTACGAATATAATAGTGCTGGTGCAAGTATATGCCATTTGGATTCTAACTATGCGATTATTGAAGCCTTGAACTTTTTTATTTAAAATGATTTTTGGGTAACGAGTTTGAACCATTGACTCTGTTCTGGATTGAGGTTGCATCGTGTGAAAACTCGTACGAGTATGGTGAAATATCACGGCAGCGATGGTGTAACGGTTAGCGTATCGGACAGTTATACCCAAGTTTCGGTCCCCAAGTTTGCGGGTTCGAACCCGATCGAAGCCGTGGATTTTTAAAGGCGAAAAAATCCTTCGTACGCCTTCCTTCGGAGGGGAAGTAAAGCCGACTGTCCCATGTTAGTAGATTTACTGCATTTAAAAGATCCTCAAGCTTAAATGATGCCTCTGTTTCGTCGCCCAAGAAATTCTTTCTCCCATGGTTGGTGAAAGGAGCGTAGAAGAATTTGCGTGGTCAGGCGGAAGAGCAGGCCTCATGGCCTGAGTCTCGCCACGTAAAATAAGGCACATTCAATTCAATTCAAATATCGGGAGGACAAATATGAATATCAATATATAATATATATAATATAAAATGAATTCAAATATCTCGGCGAAATATGAATAGAAGAGTCTCTGTCATGATGCGGAGTATCGACTACGTTATGCGTACTCTCTAAAGAAATAAACGTGTTTGATTGAGACTGTGCCTAAGATAGTATCCATTATCCATTAGGATAGTCTATTTGGAATTAAAATTATTGTTATTCTAGATTAAAAAATAAGATTCATAGCTCAATCTGCAAATAATTTCAGAGAACATACGTGGTAGCTTTTGCAAGACACGAGCAATGTTGACTGCTGAACTTTACAAGCGGTTCAACCAAAAGTCCTAATAGTATCATCTTTCAACTTATTATGTGTGGACATGCTTCATTAGGTTTTCAAATCCGAATAGATTGTCAGAAACGCTGAGAGCTCTCATTAGTACAATGTAATCATTGTGACAGATATAGCAATTTACGCGAGCTCACCTTGGGCATGGAAATAAACTTGCGTTTCTCCATAGCTATCTGGAAGTAGTATCGGCTGCTCAGAATAGCTCACGCTCACAATTTTGGAATGGGGGTCAGGCACGTGGGGAGCTGCTGGCTTGGCTCGGGGGAGGGGGCTCCGGGGGTGAGGGCGAGGGATGGGGGAAGGCTTCCTGCGACCCGGGTGGCCGCGCATCCGATTACCGCCGCCTTCGCGCTGGCGTCTGCTTCGACTTCGCGTAGCCCCGCCCCCTTGAAGTTGGTCCTCCAAAAATTGAAATTTTGAAATTCATGTGCAATATCGGGCGAGATTGGGGCCTCGATCCCACAAATAGAAGAGCTGGCGGGGAATTAGAATCTCTCGCCCGGATGCGTAGTTTCTCGGTGTCACATCGTTATTGCGTAGGAGGGTTTGTCAATCCTTAATCTGAGGTTCTACATATATTTCTAAAGCTGACATATACGTGTCATCTTCAGGAGATGGTTTTAGGGCTCGGAGATCCCTGGGTCTGATCAACAGAGTAGCTTCCAGTTCAGTTCTTGACAGATACTCGAGGATATAGGTGTTGAGTTCAAGTTGAGTAGAGGATTTAACAGTGAGTAGGACCGACATATACACGTTTTGCGATGTGTAGTTACTACACACCTGATAATGAATTGCCAATATTTTGGACCATGTGTAAAGCCTTAATCAGAGGTTTCACGTGCATTTCTAAAGCTGACATATACTTGTCATCTTGAGGAGACGGTTTTGGGACTCCCGAGATCCCTGGGTCTGATCAATCAGAGTAGCTTCCTGGTGCGTTCTTGGCTATGGTGTGGCAGATACTCGGATATACGTGTTGAGTTTAAGTTGAGTAGAGAATTGAATAGTGAGTAGAATCGACGCATGTATATAGCCTATAACTCTGACAACTAATTGATTAGCTGTTAGGTTTCTAGCTAGCGAGCCAAGCAGGCTGTTTAGACGTTCTTCAAGCGTGTGCATTCCGGCTTATCCGGAACCAGTGCACCCGACGAGGATGATGAGCGCAAGGCTAAACGTTAGGAGCTCACATCTGAGGCACGACCCAATGAAATTTTTGTAACAACTGTCTTTTTGCAGCTAGTAAAGACACAGAAAAGATACACGTTTTACGATGTATAGTTACTACACACATTATAATCCATTGCCAATATATTGGAACATTTGTCAAGCCTTAATCTGCGGTTTCACATCTATATTCTAAAGCTGACATACACATGTCGTCTTGATAAATCTAGGTAACAATATTTTCTTTTTGATGTTTGTCAATTAACAAACTGTGTACAATTTTTTTTGGAAGAGTGGTCTTCATCTCGTCAGGGTTTCCGAATCTGGACCTCCCTGCAAAGACATCATACGGATTCTGGAAGTCCCATAGGTGAACTCTTTTGATACAGCTAATTTCCAAACAAAGGATATATAAATCCCGCTGAGTTGAAGAGAGAAACTGGGATATATTTTTAGATAATAAATTTCTTTATATAGATGTTTCACTTTGTATTTTTTGTCAATAACATGTCTATGATCTGTGAGGATATACAAAAAAATAAACATCTTATCTTCGTTCTTTCTTTCTTTTTTTCTTTCTTTCTTCACCATCCAAAACATATTTTCGTGCTTCAACTTTGGACAACTTTACTCCAATCGGAGTAACTAAAAAATAATTTCGATCCCTTTCAAAGGAGAAATGGAATGAAACATATGTATATTATTTTGTTAAATTAATATTTTAACGATTGCTAATGTAGTGCGCTGATTTCACCATGAAATGTATCGTTCATTTGAACAATTCAATTTGATAACTTGGATGTTGAGTTTTCACTTGTAAACTGCAAATGAAATGACCATAGAATAGTATTGTAAATAGAACAGAGTCATGAAGCATTGCTTACAAATACATTGCAAATTTTAATCGTACAATTAACTGCATAATGAATACCAACACTAAAGTTACATTCGCATGCACTGCTTTTCAGCAGGGCCTGACTGACTTATGTGCGCCTAGGCTGTCAAATGTTTTAGAACCCTTTTAATTTGATTTTTAAACATAAAAGCTAATTATAATATTTTGAATAAAACAATATTGTTCGATATTTGTAACCGACGCAAATATTGTGTACGTATATTGAATATACGTGCACGTATAAATAATTCTCACCGCGATATTGATTACATATTTGATTAATTAAAATTTTGTTTTGTTACAAATATGAAAAGAAATATTTCTATAAAAAAACATTCAAAAGTTTGCCTTATGAAATTTTGAATACGCTAAAATTCGTTCGCCCACAAAAATTGCGCGCCCCAGGCTGCAGCCTACTCAACCTGTTGGGTAATCTGGCACCGCTTTTCAGGGTTTTTGGATTAAACATTTCTAAAATCTAACGTTGTCAACGAATTGTTCCTTAATATGAGACGTCAAGTAATTTTATTCAAATGGATAAATTACTGTTCCCGCCTCCTCCTCCCCCGTTCTCAGAGCATAACTTTCGTTATCAGCACTGCGTTGACGGCAGAACAATGTTATCGCGCTTGCTCGCAGAGTCCGCACTGAAGCGAGATCTTCGCATGCTGCGGTGATTTTACAATGGCGACTGAGCGCTGCGCATACAGATAATATGCAGACTGCTATTTTCTGACACCACGATTCCCTTTGTGCTTCTAGCAATGCGCTCTACTTAATCGAAAACGATGGGATGCGACAGAGGGTTATAGTAGGAAAGAAAGTAAAAACTATCCATGTTATGAACGCTCTGTTTATTTTTCACTTTCTCGTTAATTTTTAAAGATAGATTCTACAGAAAAGATACTCTCAATTTTGAACAAGAAAAAACCATCAATTCGTGCACCTAATACGAAAATGACTATTTCGCACAAGCCGGGTAAGCTAAGTTTTTTTTGATTTGTTCAATGATTTCAGTGAAGTCATTGTCGCATTTGACATGTAGAGTGAAACAAACGTGTTTTGTTTCAACAACTAATAATAAAATGAAAAATTCGTTTAAGATAATTCTCAGAAGAATTTTGTGGGACAGCCAAGATAATTACGATTAAAAAATGCTCGTGTAGAAATCTGTATTGTCTCTCGGTTGTAAAACTTGTTACCCTTTTCCCCCTCATGATTTCTCCCTCTTATTCCTCCAAACTTGTGTTTCTTCATGGATAAGATCATGTTAAGCAGGGGCGTCCAGAAGGGAGGGGCAGGTAGGGCAACTTGCCTCGGACGCTGAATTAATTGGGGCCCCGAATAAGTTTTCATTCAAAAGAAATGAGAAATCTATTTATCTTCAATCCAAATTTAACGCTGTAAGTTATTTCTGATGTATGGAAAAATGAAATCTGTTAATGAATTGAGTGAGGAGGGAATTTCTTGTTGGAAACAAAGGGGTCCCTTAGACCAACTGCCATAAGCCCGTGGTTTTCTCTGGACGCCCCTGATGTTAAAGAAGGAATGAGAATGACCGTTAAGCGGCATCATACAGGAAGATGTATACAGGATACAGGAAAAGGAGGATAAGGAAGCTGGACCGCAGTCAAAGGGATATCAATAATAATTTTACTTAGAGCAAAGAGAAAAAACACAGTAGAAATATTATAAACTGAATGAGAAATTAAAATCATTTAATATGTTGGCCTTGGCAACAGATGACATAATTCAATTCACATGAATATCTTGTTAATGTTAAAAATTGTTGTAATGTGAATATTTCACGCAGATTCTGTGAAAATGACTTAACACCGGTTTCTGTGGCAATGTGAACCAAGGAAGCATTTATTAGGAATTATTGACGCTGTTCTGCCTCCCCACCTTTTATTTTTTAAGCTTAAAGACCTTTCAACTACTGAAATCATCGAGTTCCATGATTGATGGTCTAATGGGTAGTTAATAACGATAACGATGATGGAAGAATGGTGGGATGAGATACAGACAAAATGGGAGAACCCCGCGAAAACCTGCTGAGACCTTTACCCACCGCAAATTTCACATTTATTGTCTGGGCATCGAACCCTGATCTCTAAGGAGCTTATGAGGTAACCGTTACGTCATGAGCCACCTCCACACGTTCATTAATATCCGAAAACTATATTTGGCCAAATATTACATTTACTTTACTTTACTAGTTGTCTTGATCATTCGTTTTAATTTTCAACGAACTAACGTGAGTTACATAATGTATTCTGAAGGAATCAAGACATTCGAAGATATCCCTATTTTCTTGCTAGTGAACACAATTCTTATTAACTTATGACGTAAAACTTACTTGCATCATTCGTAAATAATAGTCTAAATTCACGCATGAGAAGATATCGTGAAAGGTGCTAATAGAGGCCAAGGAAAAAGATGAGAATCGGCATTAAGCAGAGCAGAACGAGAACCTAACTCAGTTCAGTCACGGTTGCAGGAGGGTGGAAAGTGGTGTGTTAACTAATTCGCAAGGCGCCAAGGAATTAGAACAGTGATCCTCTACTATTCCTCTCATCGCAACACATATCTTAATAATTAAACAAATTGCAACTCATGAGATAAAACGGTTACCTGTGTAAAAATGCCAGAAATAAACGAATAAAGATTAGAAACAATACAAGAAACGTAAATTTTTGAAATAAATGAACATAAAACGCATACAATATGTCGTAGTGTGGAATAGAAAATGTGCTAAACTTTTGTTATTTTGGCCTTGAAAATTTGAATTTTCGGGAGCCTTTTCAGTTTTCTTTCTGGAAACTTTTTATGAATATCCGTCACTTCCAACATTCTCGTATTTTGCTAATCATTATGTATCGCAACTATAGTGCTACAACAACATATTTTCTCGAATTATTTCTTTCTCGCGTAATTTCTTCAAACGAATGCAATTTATAACAATTTTTTTCTCAAAACACGGCTCCAAAGTTGTCTTTAAATTATCGACGAATAGAGCAATGGACGCTCAACAAATGGCGCATGTTGGATTTTTTTGAACTCTGGATTTCCGAAAATGTCCAAAGTTAGAAATAAATGGTAGAGGTATGTTCTGTTGTAGCACCACTAGTTTTGTACTTCACTAGCTCACAAAAGGGGGATTATCTCGGACTGAAGGGTCGTGGTTTCGAGACCCACCTCGGGCATGGTTGTATTTGTGTTCGTCCTTTCAATCTTTAATAAATAATCATCCGTTCACCTCTTATCATCACTATATCGTTTCATCTTCATAGTTACCATACCGGTAACTCCAATAGTGGGCGCTAATGGCCAAGATGTTAATGCGACCTTCAATAACCCCCCAAAAAAGGGAGTGCTCACGGGGATTCGGCCCCCTCATATTCCGATGGTACGTATTCACAAATAGTGTTTTTCACTAATTGCTTTCCCGCCTTACTACGAATGAAGAGAAAGTATTATAATAGTGCGCCAAATCTCGGCGTTTTTCGAGAGAAAATCTTACTGCCAACCCAGGTGATGAAAAAGTGGATACATTTTATATCTTTTTGTAGTAAATTATTTCCGCAATGCAATTTATAAAAAGAAATTCTCAAAAACGTCTCCGAATTGTAGTTTTCTAATTACTTTAAAGGATAGAGTAAAGGACGCTCAGAAAACGGTATAGCTCTCATTTTCAATGAACTTTCTGAAATTTTGAAAATTGCCAAAGTTAGAAATAATATACGCAGTTGTAGCAGGATTAACTTTTTTCTAGTAACGGAAATCTTTCATTTTCTCAGTTGATTATGTTATAAACAACTATGAATCAACAAATGAAAATAAATTTTAAATTTGGTATAGAAGAAAAATTCTTAACAAAACACATCATATGGACTATACACTGCAAGTAAAGTCGTCCTCCCCCCCCCCAGACAAAGAATCCCCATTGCTTTTCTACTGTTCTATTAACACGCTTAACGAATGACACTGTACACCTTACTGTAATTGACTTCAATTTTAGAATGTTTTAAATAATTGTGTTAAGATCAAGGCAAGAGAATATATTGCAAACTGCTTTAAAAATCTCTCTTTAAAACAAACGGAGAAACTAACCCTAGTACCGGGAGCGGTAGCTTAGTGATGTCATGGCAGCGTCTCTGACCGCGAGGTCCTAGATACGAGTCCTGACGGCGGCAGGATTTTCGACTCTAGCTTTTCAACTAGGTCGCATTCAGTCGCTGTTTGGAGGAGAATTCTAGTGACCGGCTGCTCTGATCGGTAGTTTTCCATGCTTTCTCTGATCAACACCAGGCGAATGCCGGAGCAGTATCCTAACAAACGGGCCACAGACCGCGCACGATCTTTCCTTCCTCTTCCTTGTCCTATCCTCTCCCCTTGCACACATACACACACACACACACACACTTACATTAACATTCACTACACTACCACATATTCTGGGAGACCGGTCGGGACCTTACAGCTTGTCCCGGCTGGGGTGGTGCCCCACTGGTGGGAGAGTCCTGGTTAGGGGGAAACCCCGCTAGCCGAGGGTAGGTCTCGCCATTCAGCGGGGTAAGACCACCGGCTTCTCCCGAAGAAAAGAAAATGCACTACACTTGTGGGACTAATGACCAAATCTGTTAACGCGCCCGGCATCACCAACCAACCAACCTTAGTATTCCTCTGCCATCAAGAATGGCCTTAGGCCCGCCACTACTTGCACACTTTGCATTCTGGTCTGAGCACGAGTATTTGCATGCCCGTCTGCCAGCTGTCAGTTTTGCAAATTGAATGGAATATTACTTGGCCGCCTGCAGCGATCGTGAGATAGAAAGTGGCACGCAGTCGAGATGTGCATGGACGTATGGAGGCGGAAGGCCTGAGGAGCTGCATTCACAATCCACTGGCATTCGTGAGGAGACAATTGACGCGTTTGGGCTTCAAGAAAGCAGACGTTTACTGTTTTGCATCTACAGAAAATTGTTGTAGAGTCAAACATCGGTATTTCCAAGCCCCACCATAAAAAAGTATATAATTTGAAATAATGATGGTTCCTATTGAGAAATGTCTATTATAAGGAATCGTAATGATTAACTAGGACCATTCTAAATTTTTAGTTTCTGATTCCAATATTTTTAACGAAACCATCCTGCTCTTAACTCGAAAATATTCAAGCTGCTTAATTGCCCGTGTAGACTAATTGAAGTAAGTAGCCGCCTGATAATGTCTTACGAGCTCTTCAATCATACACGGCATTACAATGACATAGAATATTGACTTGATACTTAACGGTATGTATGCATGTGTTCATTTGTTCGGTAGATCGACTTCACCGGCCAGCTACCGGTGTCCCCCTTGCCTGGGCCTAGTTAAATTCCCATGCTTGGGGGAAGAGCGACATGAGGCGAACATGACCAATTCTCTTCGCCGTAACTAGCAAGATCCGCCTGCTTGACCCTTCCTTCGTCACACAGCTACAGAAACTGGGATAATTTTAAAGGAAAGCTACAACTTTATTTTTGCCTCGACCGGGAATCGAACCTGGGATCACAGCATGGGAAGGTACGACGCTGCCCATGAGCTATCCCAGAGGCTAAAATTGTATGATTTGTGTTGTACTATATAGTATACAACTACTACATGCCGAACATGTTTAACAGACAATAGTGCTCTCTAACGACTGCTATCCTTTATTCCCCTCCTACAACAGGAATCGCGCTGTATGCATTAAGTTTCTCCCAGGAGCAGATCGAGTGTATCATCACCTCGTAAACATGCTTGACGTGCTTAGAGCTTCCAGACTGGGGCGATTCTCCTCCGGTGGGAGATACTTGGATGGGGAAGACCCCGACAGCCCACGTGTATGTGGACCTCGGATCGAATCTATTGGGAAAAGAATACCGCCACCTCCCATGGAAAATTAATGCACTGCATTTACGGGACTAATGACCGTAGCAGTTGATGTCCCGTAAACGTGAAATAATCAATCAATTAAACATGCTTGACCCCATAGTTGTATCGAAGCACCAATTTAAGGTACCTAAATAGTCAAGCGTGTTTTTTGAATTTCATCGCTACTTCGTTTATTGGAAAAACTCGTTCATTTGTGACCTCAACAGTTTCAGGAAATACACTGTTACATCAGAAACAATAGCGAGATTCGACTGAGTATGTAGCGACATACGCAATAAAAAATTGCCTTGAAGTCCATTTGATGGCGGGGAAGCCCGCGGAGCGATGTGCTGCGAAGTTGTGCGGCGGTGACGCGACGCTGCGAGCGGACGTGACGCAAAGTGACGCGACGTAACGTGACGTGACACGAAGGTCCGCGGACCGGCGGAAGCTAACACCAGAGGGAGCCGACGGAAACCGCAGATCAGCACCACGCTCTTGGGCCGTGCTCGTGCGGCGGGCGCTATCTTATGACGAGGGATGTGACATCGACAACAAAACATGTTTCCAAATATCTTCGAATTTAAAAATCGACGTTCGAATTTTAAAAAATCGTAGTTCGAATTTTTAAAAATTGTAGTTCGAATTTTAAAAAAATCGTAGTTCGAATTTTAAAAAAATCGTGGATCGAATTTTAAAAAAAATCGTAGTTCGAATTTTAAAAAATCGATGTTCGAATTTTTAAAAAATCGTGGTTTTATTTTAAAAATCGATGTTCAAAATACTCGTATATCGACAGGAAACCATCCATATTTTAAAAAATTGTTCTTTGTACGTGTGTTTTAGTAACCTATTACATCAGAATTCATATCCTGAGTAAGGCATTTTCATGTTAGGGTGATCGTGTTTATTAACTTAAAATTGAGATTTAGCTGACAATCAGGTCAAAAAATCTTATTTTCACCTGAAACAAAGACGATACATTCAGGTATTTGAGCTTGTTTAATTGAATGACATTCGTACGTTTTCTATTTTTTGAAATACTTGTCTGGCGTGGAAATTATACGGAAAAAGTGATTCTTATACATTATTGATCGAGTCATTCTTTTTTACAAAACTGAACTTGGGGAAGAACATGAATTTATATTGACATGCATAGCTTCTGCTCTGTATTGCTCTTCGCATTTTTCTTTTCCTTGTAAGGCATCCACAAATCTGACGGTTCTCAAATGAGGACGAACGCTCTGGCAAACAGAAAAGTCTGAAATCGTGGGATATGAAAACTACTGAAAATTTTCAATGAATGAAAACTGGATTGAAATGTTTATTTTTAATTGATCACTCAAGCATCGTTCACCATGGTTGCTCATTCATTATGTTACACATTTACAAGAACTAGTAATAAATGGTGAATGAATTTAGACGTAGTAATGACCAATCATTTTTGTATTCTCGCCCTTTTTTCAAATTTTTGTGTAATATTTTTGTTATGTATTGTATAAAATGATTGCCCATAGTGGGTTTATTTTATCTTCGAAGACTCAGATAAAATTTCATATAGTCGGGGAACAGAGAAAAAGCTTCAGGCGTACCCATAGCAGCTACTGCATGCATTGTGGAGTAGGAACTAAACACCTGCCGGTTATGGTCACATTGGAATCATTCAATCCGGGAATTATATTTGTCAATTCTAATTAAACAGATTGTTCAAATTGACAAATAAAATTCCCGGATTGAATGATTCCAATGTGACCATAATCGGCAGGTGTTTAGTTCCAACTCCACAATGCGATGCAGTAGTTGGTATGGGTACGCCACGATGCTGCTTCTCCGTTCCCCGACTACATGAAATAGTAATTTATGATACGAGTGATAAATTGACATTTCATTTTGCGAGTAGGAAAGGTTGCGACACGAGCCGCTAGGCCGAGTGGCACAATCCCACGAGGAAAATGACATCTGTGCATTCACAGATGATCTTAACTCTTGAACGTCGCCTCACTTTTAGAACTAGACCTAAACATTTAACTTTTAGCATGCTAGGCATGCCATCGAAGAGCCGTTTTTACTGGTGGCTGTCAAAATAGTAATTTATGTACCAAGGGCGTTTTAAGGGTTCTAATGATCGAGCGAGAATGAAGGACGTTATAAGGATTCTAATGATTGAGCTGCGACAAAATGCCCGAGTGCTTTTTGTCGCCCGAGATCATTAGAACCAGTTAACGCCCGTGGTGCATACATAATTTTATTTTTTACCTAATTTTATTGATTAAGATTTATTTATTTAATAATTAACTCGAGGTTAACTTGCCTCAGTTGGTCTTTTCATATTTCCTTGCCATAATTTCCTTTCGTAATTCTCTCCATAAGAGAACAAGTAGCATCATTCAACTGTTTTCATATTTCCCTCGTAACCACAATCCTTTCGATCCAGTAAGTTATGTAGTGTATATTGACCTTCGTATACAAGGCAACAACAAACTACAGATGTGGCCAAATTATTAGACTAAATATTTGTTCCTTAATTTAACGGATTATAATGTGTCCTGAGAAGCACCTGGTAAAAGAAATGGTTTGAAGTGTAATGTCTGATAATGGTACTGGAAATGTCTACATTATTATAAGTATAATGAGGCATGCCCAACACATACAGGTCCTCATGAATCAATGTTTCCCGCAGGTAAATTATTGATTTGGAAATAGCCATGCACATTCATACATGACTTCGCTCCATGCCACACTGAGAAAGAAAGTTGGAAATTATCTTCAAGACAATGATCAGTCTATGCTCCAATGGGCTACCATTAACCCTGGCATTAATCTCTTAGAAATTGTTCGATCAATAGTTGAAACAAACTGGATGAAAAAAGGCCTTAAAAATTAGCTCATAAGACAACTCATTCAGCTCTTGCGAAATGACTCTGTAATAAACTGTAAGAACGTACTAAAAATTGATTTTCCACATCTTTTACAAGTATGTTAATTATGAACGATTGGAAGTTTTTAAAACATGGTAAACCTACAAACACATTTTTGTGAAGATCTACGATCTTGTTTACATTTTGTCTCATTCAATCACTCTAGACTAATAATTTGGCCACCTTTGTAAATCGTATCAGTAAAAAAAATAAAAAAAAATAAATAAAAGAATTTCATTCCAAAGACGTCAGTTAATCTGCCGCGGCTATCAAGCCACGTATTATCCGCACACGTTTCCTTCAGCCCTCACTTTTCTCGTTGCGCGAGGAGTTTGGTTATTTTGACAATGAACAATGACAATCAAATTTGTAGTTCGTTTTTCCATGCAAAATAGTTTCTATTACAAGAGGAACATTTTTCTCTATCAGATTTTGTTCACAATCCTCGTTGCCAGTGCCTGACTTTGCCTTACGTGAGCCCTAAGGCGATTAAATATTTTAGCGCCCTTTTAATTAGCTTTCTTAGAACATTAAAGCTATTTATAATATTTTGAATTAAAAATTATTGTACGATATTTGTAACAGACGCAAATATTGTGTAGTGTAAATAATTGATTATGCGAATACGTATAAATAATTCTCATCGCTATGTTGATGTAATAAATATAAAATATTTTTGTATTCATTTTATCTGTATATATCATATATACTTGATTAATTAACACTTTATTTTGTTACAAATATCAAAAGAAATATTTCTATAAAAACATTCAAAAATTCGCCATATGAAATTTTGAATCCGCAGAAATTCGTTCGCCCCAAAACCTTGCGCTCCTCAGGCTGCAGACTACACAGCCTGTTCGGTAACCTGCTGTCATTTGCACTGCTGTCACTGCTCGTTGCTGTCATTTATTGTTAATTCAACTAATATTGGCGAAGGAGTGGGGGTAGGTATTCCGGGTATGAAGAAAACGTGCGCGTGTAAAGACAGCTCCACACATTCGGCATTCGCAGAGCAGCGAGCTAGTGCTCGCCCAATCCCGAGCAGCTGACGGGTTCGGCGAATGTTCGCTCCCTTTAATGTGTCCTAAAGACCGACATCGCGATGGGTAGGGTGAGCACCGAATGTTCGTCACTCGACAAATAGCAAGAAACTCATCCACCCTACTCGGGATTCGGCGAGCGGTTGCTGAGCGTTCGCCGAATACCGAATGTGTGGAGCCGCCTTCACTCTTACGCCGGTGACAAGCGAGGAGAGGCCGGCTCCCTTAGATGTGTCCTAAAGACCGAAACGCGGTGGGCAGGGCGAACCCCGAATGTTCGTCACTCAGTAAACAGCAAACAATTCATCGACACTACTCGGGGTTCGGCGAGCGGTTTCTCGGTGTTCGCCGAATAACGAACGTGTGGAGCCGCCTTAATACCAAGCGCGAGGAGCTCCGCGGCAGGCGTTCGACTGCAGACGAATCGCGGGCTCATGCATCACGGGGCCTGTTTGTTTGATCCGCTTTAGACACGCTTTCACCGCCGCCGAAAGTGCAAAGAGCGCGGCGCTGGCGGGGCTCCTGGCTGTCTGGCAGCGGCTCCCGCACGTGCCGCCTGTTGCCACGCGGAGGCAGTTGCCACCCGCTGCGCTGCCCTCAACCACGCCTGCGCACTTGCACGTACATTGCTAAAAATCATCGGAATCAATGGTAGATAGATGGATAGATAGATGAATAGATAGATGGATAGATAGATGGATAGATAGATGGATAGATAGATGGATAGATAGATGGATAGATAGATGGATAGATAGATGGATAGATAGATGGATAGATAGATGGATAGATAGATGGATAGATAGATGGATAGATAGATGGATAGATAGATGGATAGATAGATGGATAGATAGATGGATAGATAGATGGATAGATAGATGGATAGATAGATGGATAGATAGATGGATAGATAGATGGATAGATAGATGGATAGATAGATGGATAGATAGATGGATGGATAGATGGATGGATAGATGGATGGATAGATAGATAGATAGATAGATAGATAGATAGATAGATAGATAGATAGATAGATAGATAGATAGATAGATAGATAGATAGATAGATAGATAGATAGATAGATAGATAGATAGATAGATAGATAGACAGATGCTGTTCCTTACAAATGTGATGAAAAAACATCGGAATCAACGGTAAAGGAAGGCAGTGACAAAAGTTCTGTTCCAAGTATGCTAAAAAGCATCGGCATCGACGGGAAAGGAAGGTAGTGGCAAAAGTGATGTTCCTTACAAATGTGTTGCCCCACGCTAAACGCTCTTCCCACCAAAGAGCCCCAGTGAATACCAACCGTACTTTTAGAAGCACACGTGTATTTTAGGGTTTTCGATTGTCATATTTCCCTCTCCGCAATGTTTTTAGTATTTGTGATGTTATTTTAATATATTTAACTAGCGGAACTCAGACGTTCCGTCCTTCGCCTCCCTCTTTCTCCTTCCCTCTCCTTTTCTCTGTCTCTCTCTCTGTCTCTCTCTCTCTGTCTCTCTCTCTCTGTCTCTCTCTCTGTCTCTCTCTCTGTCTCTCTCTCTGTCTCTCTCTCTGTCTCTCTCTCTGTCTCTCTCTCATCTCCGTCTCTCTGGTCCCTGTTTGTCTGTCACTCTCTTTCTCTCTCTCGCTGTCTCCCTCTCTCTGTCTCTATCTCAATCTGTCTCTGCCTCTCTCTGTCTCATTCACCCTCTGTGCAGATGGGGAGAAATCGAGAAGCGCCGTACCAGCAGAAATATAATAGAACCTTAAAGAAGATTACGGCGTGAGAAACGTTTTTTATGCCTTTGGCCTCAAAATTTTAGTTTTTAATACCCTAGAACGCTACTTTTAAGAGTTACTTAACGACATAGATTCGAAAAAATGATGCCGAGTGTGATGCTAGTTGCATTTGACACGATTTTTTTCCCTACATGTATACTTTGTTCTACACTTTGTATCTCCCACTCGCGAGGCATCACCCCAGCTGGGACAAACTCTAAGCTCCCAACTGGTCTCCCGGCATGAATGGTAGTGTAGTGCATGTTAGTGTGTGTGTAAATAAGGGGTGAGGATAGGACAAGGAAGAGAAGATCGCACGCGATCGGTGGCCCGTTTGTTAGAGTACTGCTCCAGTAATCGTGTGGTGTTGATGGGAGAAACCACAGAAAACTACTGATCAGAGCAGCCGGCCGCTAGAATTCTCCTCCAGACTGCGACTGAACTCGACCCAGCACCTAAGCTAGTGTGGAAAATCCTGTGAGACTGGAACTTAGGACCTCCCGGCCAGAGGCACTGCAGTGACATTCGTTGATACCCTGAGCTACCTCTCTCGGTGAAAAACATGGTACCTTCACCTACGGCATTCCACCTAAAGTTTTGATTACCCCCATTACTGAAAGTTGTGGTTACCCACAAAAGAATCCAATCTTCATTCTACGCATCACCTGCGCTTCCAGTCGCTCATCCAGCACCCTGATCACGTGACTGTTTCGCATGCAACCGGCGCCATTGTGCCGCACGCGCTGTTGCTATGCACGCCCTGGCGACGCGGAGGTTTGCGGCGGAGAGGGCGGGGCCGGCGTCAGCTCGCACGCGACAGGCGGCGGCGGCGGCGGCGGCGGCGGCGAGCGCGTGAGAGTGTTTACCTTGGGCGCTAAAAATAACCGCA
>BLKR01006393.1:0-58236 GCA_011170035.1 Teleogryllus occipitalis
TATATATATATATACCAATATGAGGGACCTTGTATTGCGTCACATTTATTGTAAACAGGGTGAATTCTAAGGATAGACATTTGTAAATATGGTGGCATAGTAACGGTAGACGAGTTGTCGTCAAGGTCAACAAACTGCATTGCTTTGAACCAGGGACCGAAAAGGTATTGAATACCGGTAAAAAATACCGGTATAATACCGGTATTTTCCATACCTTTTTCAAATACCTTTATTCTTTTATACCGGTAAAATACCTCTATAGGACGTCTATACCGGTATGGACGTCCATAAAGGTTATACCGGTATTTTCAATGAAGAAATATAGCGTACCATCCATACATGTTGAAAAAATAGGTTCGTTTAGTTAATAATATCTCACAAAATGTTTATTAATCAAATATCATTTCATAATTGTTATTTAATTATTTTGTATATATATATATATATATATATATATATATATATATATATATAAAACAATTGTATTAAATTCTATTCTTATTATTGTAAATGTTTTGTTTTCGGGCGTTTACGTTTTGCATACGTTGTATGTATTGAAAACCTCCCTTAATTTAAACTTCGGAAAAGTTGAAATATGAAATAATAATTATTGATTCCATTGAAGAGAACCTTTTAGTAGTGTCCTTCATCGAGCTATCTCCCATCTGACCTGAGAGATGACCTAAGCCTGTCTTTGTATTTCGCACATGGAGAGGCTGTCAACGTATGCGCCGGCCGTAGGCGTAGGACCGTTTCTTCCCTCCCCGACCCCTCCTTCGGAGAACTGAGGAAGCGTTGGCACCTTGAGATAATCACGAACGCTCAGGCTTTCAGGCCCAGTTTTGTTGTTGTTAAAAAATGATTTCCTTTTACTTCATTTCACAATTAAATCTTAATTATACATTAATAAATAGGGCTAAAATAAAATGTTATTTTCCTGGTTAATATGAAGGGTTTAATATATTTTGACATTAACTGCAAATATTGAGAAAATTTGTAATAAAAGTAAATTATTATGTAATTATTATTATTATTATTATTATTATTATTATTATTATTATTATTATTATTATTATTATTATTATTATTATTATTATTATTATATTATTTTATTATTATTATATTATTATATTACATTATTATTATTATTATTATTATTATTATTACTATTATAATTAGCTATTAACATCGCATGTGGGCTAGGGTTCCCTTCTACGCGGGTAGCTTACATTGTAAAATGCATCTGGAGGAGCCCACTTCGAGAAGAGTGTTTCTTCCTTAATAATAAGAAATATATACTAACATTATTAATTAATAAAAAAGAGTTTATCAATATTAACATTTTTACTTTTTAATTAAAATTAACATTTAATTTAAATAAGAATAGTTAATGTCTATTAGCATTCAATGTCAATTTTTAATATTGTTTTAGTTATAATGAATAATTATATATATTATATATATATATATATAATTATTAATTATGGTGCAGAATAAGGAAACTGGGCCAACTGAAAAAAATATTTTCGGGAATGTTAGTGATACGATCAAATTGAAGCAAATAATCGTATTTAGTGATAAACACAGTCGTGCAAAAAGGAAGTTTGGTATGCGTGGGAAGACTCATTTATGGATAAGAAGACACGTTTCTCCATTTTTTATCGCTACTAGAAAGGACAAGATTTAAACGGAGAAATTCGATAAATTTTCAACACTATGACGTGTGGCCAAGCTCTTCGCCCGGACGTGAGGTCCATGGTCAGCGAACGAGCTCGTGTTGATGTCTGCGAAAGACCGTTGGCTGGTCCCTCCGTCTGATGACATATCTCGACTTCCCAGTCAACGGCAGAACTCGACCTAGTTAGAATATGTGTCGAAAATCCGCCACCCTCGGGACTCGAACCCTAGGACCTCCCGGTCAGAAACTCTGCCGTGTAAATAGTTGTTTCCTCTGAGCCATCTCAGCGGAAAAAATCACAATGAATTTCCCCCAAATACCTGTATGATTCTATTGAAATACCGGTATTTTCTTATGAAAATACCGGTATTTTGATGAAAGAATACCGGTATAATACCTTTAAATAGAGGTATTTTACCGGTATAGACGTCGGATAAAGGTAAAATACCTCTAAAAATACCGGTATTTGACGTCTTATACCGGTATTTTTAAAGGTATTTTGAATAAAGGTATAATAGAGGTAAAGGTATTTCTATACCGGTATAAATACCTTTACCGCTATTATTTCGGTATTCGGTCCCTGCTTTGAACCACGGGGCACGGCTAGTTGATAAAGTAAACTGTTTGGGGAATGGCAGAGATAGCAATGACAGTCTGGGGCGCGGCTAGTTGAATTTGTAAGTAATTGAGGGATTGGCTAGGCTTGTAATTTTTTCTAACAAGAAACAGTAGAACGATGGACCGAGTTTTGAAGGGCTGAAAGAGGGGAATATGCATTCATTCCTGCTTGTGCCGTGGTGCTGTGCGGATCGTGTGTACACAATTGATGTTGGGAGTTTGGGAATTGTGAACATCTACTTTGGAGTGCATGGTTGTCGGACGTTTGATCGATTGATTCTGGTGCGTTTGCAACAGGAAATACGTCGCCTCAACCTTCTCAGAGACGAACAATTTGGTTTCAGAGCTGGTCACAGCTCCGCGCAGCAGCTCACGCGGCTTTGCACGGAGATCGGCCTCGCCCTCGAGAGACGGCAGAACTTGCCAGCGGTCTTTCTCGACATGCGATCGGCCTTCGATTCTGCGTGGCACGCGGGTTTACTCGCGTGCCTCGCGGAGTCGGGGTTGAGCTATTGCTATGTCAGATTGATCGCGAGTTTTCTCACTGACAGGCAGTTCAAAGTGCGCGTCAACCACGTATATTCGTCCCTCAGACGAGCCGAGGCGGGCGTGCCTCAGGGGAGCGTTCTCTCTCCTACTCTCTTCGGCTTATACGTCAATGATGCGCCGCTACCTGCTGAAACAAAAACTGGTATTCAACGCTGCGGGCTCCTGATGTTCGCGGATGATTTTGCATATTATGCGAAATCGGCGAATGTCAGGCAGTCAAGTACCTAAATGACTGTCTCGCCGCCTTCCCTGAATGGCTAAGTCGGAAACGACTCGCTCTCAACCTCGATAAATGCGTCGCCGTCAACTTCACTCGTAAGAGGGCCGACCTCGATAAAACGGTGAGATTGGCCGGCGCGCAGTTACCGTGGCGGAGCGAAGCGAGATATCTGGGCGTGTTGCTTGACAGCGGTCTTCGCTGGCATGCGCACGCCCGATATCTCGCGGCCAAAATCAAAATTAGAACTCTTCTCCTGAAACCCCTTCTCCGTTCCCCCGATCTTTCTCTTCACCTTAAGCGGCGCTTATTCACCGCATGCGTGCGCCCCTTGTGGGCGTACGCGTGCGAGGTATTCGCCGCCGCTCCACCTTCCACTCTGCGTCCCATTCGGGTTGCAGAAAACAGAGCGGCGCGCCTGGCGGCGCGCCCGCATATTTAAAATGTACCCCCTGACCGCACTCCCCGAAACGCTGACGTGTTCGGAGTTCTGGGCGTGCGCCATCAGTTCCCGGCGGAGCTTCAGCGGCGGGCGAAGACGGCGCTTGAAAGAGCACTGCGGCCGTCCGCTCCGCGCATCCTACGCGAGACCGGTGTAGCGGCGAACAGCGGCGTGCACAGGGCCTTCCACAGAAGAAAGGGCCCAAAGCACGTCACCTTCACCTTCCGCGCACTTCCCCCGCACAAGTTCTCTGAACTGTGCGACGCGGGGGAGCAGCTAGTGCGTGGGAGGCGGTCGCCGCTCCCAGACGCCGAAATCCGCGCGGGTAGCTCCGAAACGCGCCCCGCTGGGCCTGGGCCGCCTGGAGGCGACGAAGACGTCGCGGCGCCACGGACGCTTGAGACAAGTCGGCGCCGTGGCGATTAAAAAGTGTAGTGTAGTGTACTGTACATAGTGAAGTGAAGTGTGGTATGAATGTGCGAGTGAATGGGTTTGTAAATATAGTATAAGTATGAATGAGTGAGTGAATGAACAAAAAAGAAAAGACAAATGAACAATTTCAAAGAACTTATCAATTATATTTATATTAATAACTATTATCTAAAACAAAATAGCCCAAAGAGGCCATGTATAGTTTTAGTTAGGTTAAGATTAGTTTTATTTAGTATATTTAAGATACCGCCCTCCCGCAGCTCCACAAACCTCACGGTTGGAGCTTTAATGTATCCTAACTAATGAATAAATCCCCGCCTTGCCAGGGCAACTGGCGAGGAAAAAAAACAAACAAGCAGACCGTCAGCAGGGAAGTCAGGATCCAGACAGCGGAAGCGGAGCCGTGACGGAGGAGCGCACACGGGGGCAGGACCGTGGCGGTGGAGCGCACACGGGAGCAGAACCGTGGTGGAGGAGCGCACACGGGAGCAGCGAGAGGCAGTGGCGGGAGACCGACCGCCCCTCTCTTTATACGCCGTATGGAGACGGCGTGACGTGGAGCGCTCACGGGAGCAGCGAGAGGCAGTGGCGGGAGACCGACCGCCCCTCTCTTTATACGCCGTATGGAGACGGCGTGACGCCCGGTCTAGTGGAGGCGCGGGCCCGGAGCCTGAGGCTCTTGGATCACCGCAGTGGCTGTACCCAAGACGGGACGTCAGCCGAGAAGGCAAACAGAGGGGAATATTGTAACAAGAGAATTTGCCTTGTATGTAAATGATGAATAAATTATGTTTTTACAAACGCAGTGTTTTGTGGACATAACATGCTGGAAGACTGTTCTAATGCTTTTAAAGACACTACTGTCACAGGAAAAAAAGCCAAGAGTAGATATAACATGGTATTTTAAAAATGGAACTCAAAAGTGTCAATTCCCTAACTATTTAAACCAATTATTTTATTGTATTTATATTTCTATCTGTAAAAAGTATTGTAAATCAACTTCTGGACCAGTGATCCGCATGTCGATTATATTTTTACTTTCTCGCTACCGCTTACACAGTTGAGAGGAAGTTATGTAATTCTACACGAAAAAAACGGCGAATTTTCGGTAGAAATACCCTTCTTACAGGAAAACGTGGATAAATCCAATTGCTAAATTTATAAAAACGTCGTCTAACATCTGGTGCAACCAGAATCCACCTTTTGTGGGTCCTTGATGCCAATAATTCATTTGACGGCAAAACGTCTGTCTGTGAGGAAGGCTAGTGGCTAACTTGCTCTCAGTCAGTGTAAACAAGTAAATTTGTGTAATGAAAATTGTTTTCACTTCAAATAGCCAGCCATTGAATGCATATTTTTGTTTAATATGTCATAACTGCACGCACATTCCCAGTGGCAAACGCTGAGTGTTGAGGAAAACGTCCCGTCATCGCGCGCGGCACCCTGCCTGAAGAGACCGGACGGCGCACTGTGCTGTCTCTAGGCGCAGGCCTCCTCGCGCCTGTCCTCGCGCGAGTCAGTTCTTTCTAGATAGCGACTCTCTTGCGGAATGTCGGCCACCAATCTATTCTTGTAACACGGTTCTGTAGACTAAGTGGAACGAACATGCACAGAAGTTACGTAGTACATGCTATTCACACTACTCTGCTGTGATCTTGAAGACAAATCGTTTTACTTTGCGGTTCCGGATTCCCTTTTTTACATGTACATTAAACTTCACATTTCTCTTCGGATCCATTACATATCATGTTTAAAATTCCTACTTTCTCATCTATTGCTGTGTACGTTTCTTTCGAAGATAATAGAGCTTCATGCCAATAATTGACATATCAAGATACATTTAATTGTTAAATTCGTTCTTTCACAGGTTATCTGCCAGCAACTGTGAACGATTAATTCCTCTGAAGCGTGTCTTTGAGTTATTCGTTCACTTTACTTAACTTCAAACATGGCTCCAATCCAAACGAGACCGACGCAGCCACCGACACCGCAACAGCAAGACCAGACGCAACAGGTGGACGAGAAGGTGGGGCGCTGTTTGCCTACTGTATCAGGTGACGAGGTACGTTCTTACTGTTTCTCCAAACTGCATAACGCCAATATGGTAATATGTTTAGATTTGGGACTTGTTTTACTTTTTCGTGATCAATGACTGAATCAACTGCAATTAAAGCACTGCAATAATTGTTCAAGTTACGTAAAGTGATATCATCGTCTGTAACAAATAGAGGTTGCTACACGCTTCCTAACAGCACGGATCTAGGGAAAGTAAATAATTAAGGAAGAAGTTTTTTTTAAAATTTTATTTTACATTAACAGACAGCACAACGTTCAGCCGTCTGGCTCTTCAGTTGATTGACCGAGCAACTTTGTCCCAGCCAAGTGTGAAGGGGGTAACTTCCTGTCACCTCCCTGATAGTCTTTTAATTAGGTTATACCTTCAACCAAGGTTATTGTGAGGAAATTTTGTTAGAGAGTGGTGACAGAGTTAAGAGGAAATACGATTGAAGAGACAGGTAAATGCAAGAAATGATCTTATCTTATCTAATGTCGGAGGGGTATTAAAGAAAAATGTGAAATAGAAGTCTGTTTCTCAGACGAGAGAGTGGGGGTTGACCAGTTCCTATTTCGTAAGTGACTGCTTGTTGTACATAATTTAAATTATTGAAGAAATTATGAGCCAGTTTAATAATAAAGGAAGTAATCGCTTCTGTTGCAAGATCGTTGTGCAGTGTCTTATTGCTGACAAACCAAGGGGCATTTACTGTTATTCTTAAGATTTTGTTTTGATAAAATTTGTAACTTATTTAATGTGGTTGGGACAACTAAAGTCCATACAGGGCATGCATAAGTTAATATCGAACGAAGAATGGATTTCTAAATGGTTTAAGCGTTTTAAAGAAGAGTTGTGATTGAGAATCAGACGAAAAGTAGCTAACCTTCTATTAGCTTAAATTACTTTAGGCGAGTTGTGACTGTGCCAATTTAATCTTGTGTCCATGAGAACATCAAGATAACAAATAGATGAATTTAGAAGAGACCAAGGAATGATAGAAGTGTCCAGAGATATGGGACGAAGAAATGCAGAATACCTTAAAGTGAATACTTTTTTAACAGTCGATATCAAAGTATCGACATCAGGAAATTGATGTCGAACAGTTCCTGCCACTAGATGAAGAGCTCTATGTAACTCGATGTACTACGCACGTAAGATGAAACATCTTTGGGTAGAACACTTTTAATGCATTCCCCGCTTCCACCTTGTAAGGAGCAGCATCAGTTAAAAAAACAACACTTTTCATGCATGATACCACTAGGCCATAGCAGACTCATAGAGTCATTGAAAAATCTGGCAATTGTAGCGTGGTTGCATTTTTCTAAAACTTCACAATTTAATAGAAACGCCGACGAAGGAGATTCAGAGCACATCTTTCCTACAATAATATTTGTAATATATCTTCCTTCAACGTCAGTAGTTTCATCAATTGAAACCCAGACCTTACTAGTTTTTTTATTTCCTCTCAAAGTTTAGTCAGAGTTTCCAAATAAATAGTTTTCATGTAATTTTTTTCTGAGTGTGTTTTCATCCGGAATTTGTTTGTCAGTGTATTTTTCTAAGAAGCTCTTGAACTCAGGGTTGCTTACTTTCTAAATGGAAATATCGGCTCAAACCAATGCATGACACAAATCGGTAAAGAAGACTGGCTTACTTGATTGAACATCAGGTGAAGATGTCAGGAATGTTTGCTGAAGCTTCAATTTTCTTTCTTTGTTTCTCTGTGTTTTACTGTAGCGAAGTGCTGCGTGACTTAAAATCGTTGGGAGGTTGAAACCTTTTTCTCACAGCATGCGCAGTAAAATATACTCGAGTCAATTCGGAAGGTTTCATTAGGAAACTCGCGGATGTATCTAGCCACTAACTCTTTGGATGTCACTTGGATTTTTTGCATTGTCTCGTACCAGTCCACACCACTCAATAAGATTGTTACATGAAACGTAAAGTACTTGAAAGTACAGTCTGTAGTTTTACGAAGAGCTGGTTGTACGTGACCAGTTGCAGTGGAGAGCTAATATTGATAGTTTCCGATTTTCGCATTTCTGAGGCCGAGAGGTATCTTGGTGGGGCGCAGGAAGCACGATAAGACTGACATTCTAAACAATGTTTGTCCGATTAATATTGTGTTGCGCGTGGGTTGAATGTAATACGAGAAAGCATGTTATTGCTTACACTTTTGCTTCTTGACCATTCGTTCATCCTACGCGGTTTCTGAGAAGCAAAGGCAGAGGGTCAGTCGGAGCGAAGGTCATGAGGACATAAACGTGCAGTGTTACATTGCTCGTTTATCAGAAAAACAGATTCCCGGAATTTTATTTGGAAATTATTTGTTTTTTTTTAGAAGTAATATTCGAATGTAACGAAATATGTTAAAAAATAGTTGTAAAAAGTAAAATATATGAAAATATGTACTTATACTAAAATATGTAAGAATATGTAAAATAAAAATGGTTTCAATTCATTCAGAATGTCTAGAAAGCTCTAGAAAACAAATTCAAAGCAGGTACCTTGTTTCCATCAAAACATGTATTTACATGAAAATCCGTTCCCTAATAATCACTAGCATAATCAAGCTCAGGGCACGTGTCATGTTCACTCTCGACCATCACTTCCTTCTCAGAATCACTTGCAGCGTCGCAAATTTCGTCATTGGACGATTCCTCGTGTATTAATTCACCTAAATGCTTTGCCGAAATGCTTGCCTAAATGTTTTGCTCCTAATGTAAAACAAAATAAATTTGCGTAATTATATCAATACATTTTTAAAAAGTCCTGTAATAATTAAAAGAAAATGAAAACTCACAATTAGTACCCGCTCGGCGTAGAAAGTACGCTAACGGACACTTTTCCATGGAAATCCAATCGTCTCTCCACTGCAGTAAATCTTCCGCAGTATTGACGAGGATGCAGCTGAATGCCTTCTGAGAGGTTAGGTCGAATGTCAGAGTGCGCGCTGATGTTATCTGACACCTAGGGCGATGACAGTTCTTGCGGCGTGCAAAGTACTTCAGCGCAAGTAACTAACGGTTAAGTTTCGGTTTGCATAAAAGAGTAAAGTATCATCTACAAAATGAGCTGTGTTAGCTGTATTACTGGTAGGAATATTTGCGACGTACAAATTAAATAAGAAAGGAGATAATGGGGATCCTCATGAAACACTAGCAGGAACAGTCCGAGGAGAAGAAATGAAAGAGTTAAGACGTACGGAGAACGTGCGATTCAATATAAAACTTAATATAACATTTATAGAGCTATAATGCTATTTCAATCCCTCATTAATTTGAATTTTAATCCATCATGCCACACTCGATCAAATATCTGAGTGACAAATAGGAAAACTGCAAGTAGTTGAAAATCAGGTTGAAATGAAAAGTGAATTTGTACTGTTAATTTTAATAACTGATGAGTTGTTGAGTGGTTTTCTCTGAAGCCGAATTTGGAAGAAGGAAGCACGTTGGTATCAAGAAAGAATTTTTAATTTTTTTAATACACGTTTTTCACAAACGTCTGACAAAATTGAAATTAAACAAATTGATGTGTAATCTGAATGAAGATTTAAATTTTTTGACAAATAGTTATAATTATAGAATGTTTCCAAGAATTAGGATAATATCCCAATCGCAATGCAAATTGCTTAGGTAAGCAATACCTTGTCTGTGCTGGTTTTTTAATATCTTTGCAGTTATCATGGCCTGGTGATTTTTTGTTAGGAAGTTTTTTGATTAATTCAAAAATTTCTTTGGATGATATAAAGGAAATTCTATTTGTTACATCAAAATTTGGTGACAGCACAAAATGTGTTATTGTACGATGTATTCCATCATTACAGCATGCTGGGTGAAAGTGGTTTCAAAATAATCAGCTTTTTCAGAAATCGACTCTCCAATTTTGTTGTGACTTGTTAATGACGGAATATTGGTTGACCGACCTAGCAATCGACGTGTTGCTTTCGAAAAAGATGAGTCTTGTGAATTAAGATTTGAAACATATTTTTTGTAACTTTCTAATTGAAACAGTATAAAAGCACTTTGTGCCAGTTTTACTTTCAGGCATTAGGAGTATTATTTGCGAATTTTATAGTGCCTATGAATGCCTATTTCACTGATAAATGCCTATTTTGTATTCAAATGTCTAAATGTTGCCTATTTTAGTATTTATTGATCAAAATCGAATTATCCTTAATCAACAATTTATAAAACTGTAAAACTGTACGTTCCTTCCTTTTTACCCTGCAGGTTACAGAGAAATCGAACAACTATCAATAAATTTTTCTTCCTTTTTACTGCCACCAAAGTGCGGGTATGTCGTATTATGAAACACGTGCAAAATTGCTGGTGGTAGTCAAGTTATGTTTACTTCAAATTTCTAAACAATTTGTTACTAAAAAATAGCTCCTAATTTTTTCTTAAAATTTTCTCCTCGAATGTATAAAAGGATGCTTTAAAAATTGGTGCCGGTTCCATTTTTCGCGAACTCTGTATTGAAATATACCCATCCATTTACCCGTCTTGCTGCCCCCAAATTCCCGTAACCTGTTTCCGAATTTCTAATAATTATATGGGCGCCAGGAAATGGTTACGAGAATGAGCTCCCAAATTATATTTAATTATAACTCCGTTGCTGACTCAGTCGGCGGGTTCTTTACCGAAATAATCGTGAATACTTACGATTACTTAATTCGCCCCCCATACGGAGAAGCGTGGAATCTGAAATGCAAAATTTTAAATATCCTACTGGATTGCACGTGACGGCAAATGATAATCAGCTTTCATCAATAGAAAATAACAAATTTATTTATAAATTTTAGTATTATTTATAAATTTTAGTATAATTCTTTTTGGTCATGACCTTTACTATAGCGCTATAGAACCTGTTATCCATGAGAATCTTGGACACTGTCCTGGTAAAGGATGTCCCCCCGTAGACTTCAACAATGGACCTCGTCCCATCTTCTTTCTTGCTACCGACCAAATTCGTACCTTGTCGTTTCTTCTCATAAACCACTATTGTGCCATCCTCATAAACCACTTCTCATAAACTCCTTATTGTTCATTACCTAAGCACCAAAATTTTAAGTGCTGTTAAAATATTAGCATATAAGTTCACCAAGTTATCATCGAGTTCCTATATCAGAGACTAAGTTCGATTATTATTGTCCGCTTAGTAAAATTTATAAGTCCCACTTTTGGCATTCACTGTTCACTTCGTATAAAATAATTTCTGAGTTCTATCTTTTGAATACTAACAACGACAAATCACTACGTCCGAACTCGCGTAAATTTTCTATGTTCAAGTAAACTGCTATATATCTAGCTCCCTGATCCGATCGCTATCGTGTCGAGAGCTCGAATTAATATTCTTATATCCTTCTTCAACATATTGTGGCGGCACATTATTATTACGTATAATAAGAAAAAATATTCGTGAACAAAAGGGCTGTGTGTCGGCCACCACCGCCGCCACCACCGCCGCCTCCACCGCCGCCGCCGCCGCTGGCAGGTCCCCTCCGAAATCGCCCGTTTCTAAAGGGATTTACGACCCACAGCCGCGCGCTGACAGG
Organism: Teleogryllus occipitalis; assembly: GCA_011170035.1. Lineage (NCBI taxonomy): Eukaryota > Metazoa > Arthropoda > Insecta > Orthoptera > Gryllidae > Teleogryllus > Teleogryllus occipitalis. The sequence continues at coordinate 11,553 of BLKR01006393.1, forward strand.
GCTCACCCTTATGAATGCTTCACTGTCCTCGGAGCCGATATTTTTCTTTAGGTGATTCCCCGGTCGGGAAGTACATGATCGTTTATTAACTCTGTTTATTGAAAAGAGTGTTTATGAAAACGGCCCTTGCACACGTGCACACACTTAAAGATAGAGTGAGAGGGAAAAGGTCGAATTGACGGAAAATTTTAGAGAATCCTGACATCTGATTGGTGAAGAATTAACCACGACGCCACAGGCTTAGGCCAGTCAGATCACAAAGGACAGGGGAAGGGGTGATTTCGAAAGCAAGTAAGCAATTTGGGGAGGGGGGAACCAAAGGGCTCGTACGCACGGAGCAAAAATCCAAAAGACTCTCGATTTGATTTTCGGCCGAGGAGTTTCACGAGAGGCTCACGCACAGAAAGGAATGGCTTCTCGATTTCAGATCGTTTCGCCGAGATTGTTGGTACTTTGATTCGTGACCATTACGCCACTGTACATAAAACGGCCAGTTATTATTTCGCCAAGCTAGCCACAGGTTAATGCTTGCCTGTATCTTCTGGTGACTTTCGTCATCTTTCTGAGCCACGCCGCCAACCAATACCTGATGTGGAGTCGCCGCTAGTCGTTCCGAGAGGTGGAGACGGCCCAGCAGCCAGGGCTTCCTCTAGCTGATGCGGCCTGACGCCGCCACATCCCAGCGCGACCGGTGCAGGAGGCGCTGCCACGGCTGCCGCCAAGGGCCGCCCTTCCCCGAGCCCGCAGCCCCCAGCTGATGAGGTCACCGACCCGAGGACACCCCGCTACCGAAGTGCCGGCTACTCTCGCCATCAGCCGCCATCAGGCAAAATAAACCTACGCTCCAGGTTTCTCTCCGCGCTCTTCAAGCGTTTCTGGACTTTTGAGTAAGAGAAAAATAAGTAAAAAAACTTATTTTATGTAAGCGTTTACGCGCATTGGCTATTGTGATTTAGGAATAAGAACCCAATCTGTAATTTAATTTAATTTTTTTATGAGCTCATTAGCTAGGGTTAATTTTACCTAAAATTCACAGTGTAACTTGTCTGACACCTGTCAGAAATAAAACTCACATTTATTAATCTAGAATAACTTCAATCTGATTGAAACAACTCTCATCAACTTCCTTCCACCATCCAATTCAACCGATTGAGCTACGTCCGGGCCGGCGTCAATCACAACCAGATAACGAGACCGCCGTGACAATATTAAATTTTTTCATCTTTTACTCTCGTGTTTCTAACAAAATTATGCGATCTACTTATCGTCCGCTTTTGAACTAATAGGCATTGTTTACATGTTGCACTCAGGTACCATATAATCTTGAAATTTGGCTGCTTTGCTGGTTGATTTTTCAGCATACCAAAGAAGTGTATTTTGTGTTTAGACCGCCTAGTAATATAATGGGGACCTTTATCTAGAAAATGTCTTGAAGACGTGTTGCAGTCACTTAGTTATTAGGCGACTTATATGCTGAAATTATTATTACATTATTACCATTTTGAAGGTTAATGGATACTGCTATTGTTTCTAGCTCTGGTGTTGATGGGAGAGATGTCAAGTGTGGAATATCGGATTTAACTAGAATTAAAACTTCACCTGCTGGAACATCTGGTCTGTCACATCTGTGACATTTAAAACCTTGAACTGTGAAAGACTTGGAAGAAATTAGATGACTTTCGGTTAAACATGCTCGGTCAATATCACGTGAAACCAGAAAATGTTTTAATTCATATCGTTTATTGAGAATACCTCTACAGTTCCAGTTTTAAAATATTAGATTCTTAAAACATGGTGCTTTAAACAAGTTTCTGGAAAATAGAGCTAAGAATTTAGGTTTTGATATTTTCAATTAAAGTAGGGAGGAACGATTGAATTAAATAACTAAAGAAGCTGACAGTGTGGGTAGTTAGTAACTCACTTAGGTTAAAATTCCCATCTGAATTGTCAGCTGAACTATTTGATGGAGCATTTATCATTATCATTAGATTGTCATTAACATTGTTTTCTTAATATTTTTTTGTTGCGTCTACAACTGACGCAACGCGTCTCCAAGCCCCTTGGGGGGCGTTGAGCGATTTGCGCTTCGGAGTAATCCTCCAATAACTACAGCGCGACGGGAATCGAACAACTGCATGGCACAGTCTATCTAATTTGAATATATCCTGCCACCTATTTTCTTTCACTATTATCACTGAAACGATACGTATTGGCTGACCTTCTTTATTATGAAGTGAATTCACCTTCACAACTTGAAAGTTTTTCCGATAGACGTTTTGCGAGAATTCGATCTTTAGGATAGGATAGATGAACATCTTTTATTACAATGGATACTTTTTTTGGATAATGGGTCTGCATAAGTATGGAAAGATTTGTTGTAGTGTTTAGTAAATTCATTAACAATCTATAGTCTTCACTGTTTTCATTCTGAATTTTAACCTTGCCACATTTTAACTCGGGAGAAAATTCACTTTTTAGGGTACTTCTTAAGAGATAGTGAATTTCGGTGAGATTGTCAATGTTATACACAAAAACTTTGTGGATCGTATTGATTTCCTCAGAGACTCAGCGATTTTGTAAGGGGCTGCAACTGTTACTAGTGGGAATTTAATATTCAGCACTTTGATCTTGACTTATTTTATCGCTGGCGTATTTGGATCACTGTTACTACGCTGTCTGTTGGACGAATAAACTACAGGTGAAGAAATATTCGTGGGTGTGCTTGCCTGAGAACTTGATGTACTGTCACGTACCGTTGAAGCAGAGTTAATATTTCCGTTGGAGCACATTTCATTTCGTAGATAGAATTCTGCACCAGTTGAAACGCGTTGTCCATTTGCATGGGGATCCATGATTTGACTTCATATTTTGCTGATAAATTTCCTGATAACCAAATAATGGTGATGGCAGTAGGTGAGTCCACATCCGATCATTTTATGGGTCAGAATTGAATATGTTGAGAGACTCTGATAAGCAGTGGCCTACGCCAGCGTATGAAGTAGGGTCTGTAGTTATTTTAACTTCAAGACATATGAAACTTTGCTACACATAGTCACTTACCACAGAAAAAGCGCTGAATACTTGAGAATTTAGTTTACACAATCTCAGACAAAAGACAGAACGACACATTGCCCTTTGAAGAGCGAGCCTAGACTGGTTTGGCCTCTCCGGTGCTAAGGAAAGCGACTGCTGATAACGAGGTGCTCCGTTCAGCGGTCGGGAGAAGAAAAGGAAGCGGGACGAGAAGCTTAGAGGTGCTACAAGGTTTGGACCTTGAAAACTTGGGGACAATAACTGTCCAAATGAAATTCTGAAAGGAGAATTAATTTTCATTTCGTTATGAATACAGAATCGAAATATTTTTACCAACACTGCGCGTAGTTCCAAAGTAGATGTAAAAGTATTGCATTTTAATGTAAATGTTGCGATCATGTAACAAATTATTAATTAAAATACTTTCTAGTTAATTACAGAGGCCACTACTATGACTTCGAACACGAAATATCGAAAATCTTAGCGAAACTGTCCGTGGATTGATTAGTGAATCCCGGTGCGTCAACTGCTAGTCATCAGTCCCGGAAGTGTAGTGCATGTTTTTATCACAACAGAGAGGCGGCGATCTTCGCTCGCTGCCCCACCTACCCCTATCCTTGAAAACAGCGCCCTCATTTATGGACCTCCTTTACCAGCACATTGCCCAGAGATCAAATAGTATGAAATTTCTGCTTTCTCCTTTCTTATCCGCAGATACGATTACCTTTGAAATTATAAGAAAATATGAGTGGTTATCAATGAAGCAACAATGAACATACCGCCTTTTCATTGTAATTCACAGGTTTTAACGACTTGTACAGCTTTATATATGTCCGAATTAATTATTCTACACAACCCCTTGTCCCCAATTTATTAACATGAGACCTTCCCTTTTATCTATCTATACCAAGCAACAAAACAGCAAAAGTTTGTTCATTCTTATGTTATCCTTTTTATTACAATTAGTTTCCCAATGAAAAATGTTTCATCTTTTATCCTTGTGTAAATTCTGGAGATGTATTAAAGATTTGACATTAATAATGTTCTAATTCATTTCTTAGAATTATTACTTTGCATTTGTCAACTATTAATTTTTAACTCTAGGAGTAAACAAAGTACGGTCTTATAACCTCAACAATGTTTAATTCCAATGCATCTTTTCTTATTTCATATTGTATTCGTTTCTTGTTATCTTCATTCTAATAAATCGTATTCTATATTTTCTATTATATCTATTGTTTATTTATGAGAATTCCAAGTCAATTGAATATATTATCTGCTTTTCATTTCTCGTTATATTTAAAACTATGAAATGGATTTTGTAAGTTAAAATTTAAGTTATTTGACTCATAACACAACGTACAACACACAAATTAGTAACAATTCGTGAAGGTGAAATTGCAATCTCTTGAGCGGTGCGAGGAGCTAAGAAAGTGGAAAGGAAAAAGTTACGCAAATATGCCGGTACTTGACGGCGTAAACTCCGTCAATGGGACTTCAATTCTTTCGTCCAAACACCCACAAATCCAATGAACCTATTGCAATTGCTGTTCCACCAATAGTCATTCTACAAAATTCTGAGGAACGAGACTTCTTTACTCTACATAAACTCTCTTACGAGATGTCACCACCAATTGTGGTCTACTGCACTTCACAATATGGTGTAAAGACATACAATTGTGATCGTTGCTTGGTCAAACTATCTTTGATTTTCATCCTCGCGGTACCCTACATATGTGGTGGACATGTAAAATGACTCAATTCCGAACCAGATTAATGAAAAGTTGTGTGGCGTATAACCTGCCCTTCGCTTGATTTGGAATATTGCTGCTCTGACAGTCGCATTCGCACGCAGGTGGTGATCTCGGGGGTGGCGGGCCGCTTCCCGGAATGCGACGACGTGCAGGCGCTGGGGAAAGCCCTGCTAAGCAGCACAGACCTCATCACGGCCGACGACCGCCGCTGGAACTTTGGTGAGCGCGCTCCGGAGTCTGTGTGCGGGCGCAGGCGGAACAGGGCGGATATGGGCAGCGCCGTGATGTGAGAAGGCTGAAGGAGGCTGGAAGGGCCATGGAAGGCGTTCGAGGGCAAGACAGGCGGAGGGGAGAGGCCGGGACAGACGAGGGTATGGAGGAGGGGATGGAGTGGACAGAGAGAATAAAGAGGCGTCGACCTGGCGGCAACAAAGCCAGGAGTGAAGCTGAGGGTTTGGTTGACATGGGATTTAAATCGCAGTGTGGGAATAGAGTCTGTAAGGCACATGGAAGGGCCGAAGAGATGAAGGTGGGGGCAGAGGAGAGGCCGGGCCGGAGGGTGGTGCGAAAGAAGTGGTGTGAGCGTAGAGCCCCAAACAGAGCCAGAGGTCCTGCCGGGGCAGTGGGTGCTGTGGAGGTAGGGGTAAAGTGGGCGTGGAAGCGGGGGGGGGGCAAGGCCAGAACTGAACCGTAGGGTTGAGAGCAGACGGGCGCTGAGAGGGCGTAAGTTGGGTGCTTCTATGCGGGCGAGAACGGGGCGGACTGAAGGTAGCGTCAAGACGGTCAGGCCTGCAGAGCATTGATGGAAGCAGGTTGAACGCGCTGCGAGAAATAGAGCAGTCGGCGGCTCAATGGCAGGACTGAAGAGGAGGGTTGAACTGACCTAGGGCTGAGCGCCGCGAGGGAAAGCGCTGTCGGGGACCCAGACAAGGGCAGGACTGAAGAGGAGGGTTGAACTGACCTAGGGCTGAGCGCCGCGAGGGAAAGCGCTGACGGGGACCCAGACAAGGGCAGGACTGAAGAGGAGGGTTGAACCGACCTAGGGCTGAGCGCCGCGAGGGAAAGCGCTGTCGGGGACCCAGACAAGGGCAGGACTGAAGAGGAGGGTTGAACTGACCTAGGGCTGAGCGCCGCGAGGGAAAGCGCTGTCGGGGACCCAGACAAGGGCAGGACTGAAGAGGAGGGTTGAAATGACCTAGGGCTGTGCGCCGCGAGGGAAAGCGTTGTCTGGGACCCAGAGAAGGGCAGGACTGAAGAGAAGGGTTGAACTGACCTAGGGCTGAGCGCCGCGAGGGAAAGCGCTGTCGGGGACCCAGACAAGGGCAGGACTGAAGAGGTGGGTTGAACTGACCTAGCGCTGAGCGCCGCGAGGGAAAGCGCTGTCGGGGACCCAGACAAGGGCAGGACTGAAGAGGAGGTTGAACTGACCTGAAAGCCGCGTGTCGGGGACCCAGACAAGCGCAGCTGACCTAGGGCTGAGCGCCGCGAGGGAAAGCGCTGTCGGGGACCCAGACAAGGGCAGGACTGAAGAGGAGGGTTGAACTGACCTAGGGCTGAGCGCCGCGAGGGAAAGCGCTGTCGGGGACCCAGACAAGGGCAGGACTGAAGAGGAGGGTTGAACTGACCTAGGGCTGAGCGCCGCGAGGGAAAGCGCTGACGGGGACCCAGACAAGGGCAGGACTGAAGAGGAGGGTTGAACTGACCTAGGGCTGAGCGCCGCGAGGGGAAAGCGCTGATGGTGACCCAGACAAGGGCAGGACTGAACCGGGTGGCTGAGAGGAGATGAGAGCGAAGGCGGGTGCTTGTATGAGTATTGAAGCAGGACGGAAACAAGACATCAATTGTCTTAGGTGGGGTTGAGTCTGAGAGCAGGTGGGGCGAAAACAGCTGCATAGGGGCGTCTGCCTGTAACGCTGCGCTGCTCTGGTTTGCAGACCATCCGGAGATTCCGCTGCACAGCGGGAAGATTAATGGACTGGAGAAGTTCGACGCCAGTTTCTTCAGCGTCCACTTCAAGCAGGCGCACAGCATGGATCCGCAGTGTCGCATGCTGCTGGAGCGTGCTTACGAGGCCATCGTCGACGCTGGTGAGACCCTTTTTCTTATTCAGAAGGGCTGTTTTATGTGCGAAATACTTTAACTTTGACCTTTGCAAATGAGGTAGATAATTGAACGTCCAAACTCTTCACCTCAACAAGCTCGATTTTCTTGAGAGATTCGATATCTTCTTTGTATTCAGTTTATCAGTTCGGACGTTACGGTTTCTGACCAAAATATCAGCGAAATGCTATGCCCTTCTGCGAATCCTGAACACAATTCTACATCAAATGTATTATGTTGAACGTACTCCTACTGTGAGGAATCACTGAAATATTCCTACTGCGATTTTGCGAAAGGAATAGTAATTGTTCGTCCAACGTTCTCGATGTGCTGCATATTGCTCATTATTCGTAGTCCTACTTATTGAAGTCTCTTCATAAATATGCGTAAAGTGAACACACACGACACTTCGCTGTTGAATATGGATGAAATGTAGCTTCATAATGCGCACGCAATTTTGAGTTCTCATTTAACTAATAATGGTAGGAAGAGAGCTTGGGGTGTGTTACTATTTTCCTTAGCAATAAAAAAATCAAACCTCTACTTCGTTTACCGATGCTAATAAGTTTTCTAGAGCTCTGGAGCCAAATGTCTAATTTTTCATGTTACTAGCATCGCGCTGTATATTATTATTATTATTATTATTATTATTATTATTATTATTATTATTATTATTATTATTATTATTATTTTCACTTTTTAACCTTTATTCGTCTTTAAACTATGCTGGGAAGAGATTCTGCAGCTTTAGAAAACGTGGGCAGATGGTACTTCTCCTCATGTGCCATATTCCGTTTTCACTGTTCTTTGACTAAATAAATCAAATCAAATCGATGATTGCAATAGCAATCGTCATGCAAACACTTTGATCACGCTAAAGACATGCTGCTGCAAGTAAAGACATTACATAGAACAGAGGACACGGTATGCGCTGTTTGTCAAGATCCTTAATACGCATATTTCTCTCATCGTTGAAGGAAAAAAATTTGGAATGATATATACAGAAGTTGGAAAAATAGTTATTGGAATTTTCCCCCATTATCATTTGCCATGTTTATGCGGTCATTCAGCATTTTTGGTTTATCTGAAGCCATAAAAAGAGTAAATTTTCTTCACGATGCTTTTGGCAACATTTCAGTTCAGAATATCTGAAATTATGAAAAAAATATGTTTCAATTTGTTTATTTATTTATTTATTTATTTATTTATTTATTTATTTATTTTACGTCAAAAACTTTGCACGTTATTTTACGTCAAAAACTGTACACAAAATCTGTGAAGAAGTGCACTCTGTTCACGTTTTCAAAATTTAGTCTTCCCTACCCTATGCCATATATTACTTGAATTTTGAATACTGAAAGAAAATGAGCGGTTTTTGGAAGGATTGTTAACAAAATATTCGCTCATGTTTAATCAAATATATTTTCAATGGTAATTCAGCAATACATTTTTTGCTCTTATCCATCATCATGTCCTACATCAATGAATAATACATTCTGTTGCGACATTGAGAACGATAATTTGAATAACTACACTTCCCACTGAATTCTAGAAGACTTGCACAGATAATGAAGTTATATTTATGTCCAGAAGATTGATCGATCGATTGATTTTTTCGTGTTTCCGGGCGCGTCAACTGCTTTGGTCATTAGTCCCGTTAGTGTAGTGCATGTTCTTTTCTCGGAAAATGGCTGTAATCTCCCCCCTGGATGGCGAGATCCGGCGCCGACCTACCGTCGGCTTGTGGGGTTTCCCCCAACCAGGACTCTCCCACCAGGGACAAGCTTTAATCTCCGATCGTCCGACGCCCCTGCCGGGACAAGCTCTAATCTCCCGACCGGTCTCCCGGAATATGTGGTAGTGTAGTGCATGTTAGTGTAAGTGTGTGACTGTAAGGGAGGATAGGACAAGGAAGAGGAAGGATAGATCATGCGCTGTCCGTGGCCCGTTTGGTAGGGTACTACTCCGGCATTCGCCTGGTGTTGATCGGAGAAACCACAGAAACCTACCGATCAGAGCAGCCGGATGCTAGAATTCTCCTTCTGAATTCGACCTAGCTGAAAAGCTATTGTCGAAAATCCTGCCGCCGCAAGGACTCGAACCTAGGACGTCCCGGTCAGAGGCGCTGCAGTGTCATGCACTGAGCTACCGCTCCCGGTTTTAGTCCAGAACCAAAACAAGGGGCTATTTCAGCATTTTCTCAATGAATCAGGGAAACTGGAGGAAAAGCCTGGTCGAGATGGGGGTCATTGACCCAGAAGCTGCGGTACAACACTTGTTACAGGTTGTTTAGAAATATACAGTCCAAATGACCCACCTAAGGAGTACATGACCTTGTCGTCGGTGGTGGAGCTTGAGTATCCCTGTGACCCAGATACTCAAGAGATACCCAGATACTCAAGATACTGCCGGAGAGCTATGCCGGCGGTAGCGTAGTTACTGGTGGGGCCTCCCTTGCCGGACTGGTCGAAGGGTAGGGATCAGACTGAGAAGTACTTCAGAAGAGGACCTCAGCTGCAGCTTCTTCAACAAGACGAAGATGTCAGAAGGGGAACCTCAAAGGACAGATCAGGCTTTTAAGCAGCAATGCAACTGATCTATGGGAGCCCACCCTAAACAAAGCCACCAAGTCGGGAGGCTGAAAGGTGGCAACCCCACCACTCAACTATATCTGCGCGGCCCTCGTAAGGCAGTCAGATGAATAAACCATATTCTGGCTCTCTTCACAAACAACCTGACGAATCTATAAGACGACTTACCCAAGAAAAAAGGGATAAAAGATTCGGAATTTTGGAAAAGATAAAAATTGCAACATGGAACATACGGGGTTTAAGAACAAATGAAGAATTATTAAATCATAAATTAAAAGAAAGGGGAATAAAAATTGCTGCTTTAACAGAAACAAAGACAAAATTAAAAGGAACAAAAGAATTATACAATTACATAATGGTTTATAGCAGAGTAGAACAAAATACTAGGGCTAAAGCGGGGGTGGCAATTCTAATTGATAAGAAATTGAGAAATAAAATATACAGCTATTCCTACATAAATGAAAGAATTTTATTAGTCAGATTAAAACTTGCTAGAGGTTATATAACAATAATTGGAGTATATGCACCAGAAGAGGGGGAAAAGGAAGAGACCCGCATATTTTATGAGCAATTACAAAAAGAAATCAATGACAAAAAGTGACTACCTACTACTGACTGGTGACTTCAATGCTAGAATTGGTAATGCACCGATCCCAGAAGTGGTAGGAACTTACGGAGAAAGAACCCTAAACAACAATGGGCATGACTTAATCCAATTTTATTCATTTAATGGACTTTTTTGTTCATTTAATGAACAATTTCTTTCGCAAGAAAGATATACTTAAGTATACTTTGACTGAAAGAGGATATCGATCGATAATTGATTATGTAATTGCCAACAAGAAGTTAGCTAGATTAGTGCAAGATGTGAGAGTGTATAGAGGAATGATACTAACTCAGATCACTTTCTAGTACAAGCAAAAATTGCATTGCTCACCAGATAGAAAAAGGAGAAAACCGATATTAAAATAAAAACAAAGAAGTCTTCAAAGTATATCTACTTCAGGACGAATCAGTAAAATATCTATACCAACAAAGATAACAACAATATTTGCGAAATAAAGATACTGCCGAAAACTTAAACGATGAATGGAATAATATAAAAAACAGCATAATGCAAGCTGCAACAGAGGCTATAGGTAAAAAGAATAAATTTAGGAAAAAGACAGGACTAAGAATATGGAATACAGAAATAGAGAGTGCTACAAAAAAAGAAAAAAACTTATAAAGAATATTTACAAAAGAAAACAGAAGTACATGCAGCAAACTATAAAGAGAAACGTAATTTGCTCATCAAATAATAAGACAAGCCCACCAAGAATCCTGGGATAAACTAATATCCAACATAGAAAACGACAAATATGTCAGACAAGAAACAGCTTATGAACTGATGAAGCAACTAAATAAAACAAAGAGATACAGTACGTCTCCACATTATCGACAAAGAAGAATGGATAAATCACTATACAAATCTATGGGTAGAACAATTCGAATATGGACCTGAAAAGATTAACAACTCTTTAAATGAATTTGGTGGAGGAGACCCATACCTAAGAGATAATATAACACTTAAAGAATTACAAGAAGCTATACACCAAATGAAAAATAGAAACGCAGTAGGTATAGATGGAATAAATACAGAACTTATCAAGTATGGGGGACTTCTTCTAGAATTCAGGCTCTGACATCTGCTAAATGAATGCTGGAAATCCCAAGAAATACCAACTGCATGGCAAACTGCGGATGTTATATCACCCCATAAAAAAGGAGAAAAAAACTTATGTGAGAACTATCGGGGAATAAGCCTACTAATTACAACCTATAAGTTATATGCAAGGATTATCAATAATAAACTAAAGAAAATTGTGAATGTTTTGTTAACAGATAAACAAAATGGCTTCAGGAAGGGAAGATCATGCCAAGACAACATAATAATACGACAACTAATAGAGAAAAGAAGAGAATTCAACCTCGAGACTCACATATGTTTTGTTGACTACGAAAAACCATTTAATCGAGTTAACAGAAAAATATTGTGGAATATTATGAAGAAAAAAGGTACCCAGTACATTTATTAAATGTAATAAAAAGCCTATAAAACTACGCAAATTTTAATTAATACTGGAACAAAAAAACTGTTGCAACGAAAATTAATAAAGGACTGAGACAATGCTGCACATTATCACCTAATCTATTTAATGTATATATAGATGATATCATAAGACAGTGGAAAAATGAAATAAATCCGGGATTAAAGCTACATCCCCAAAATAAATGCATTAATACTTTAATGTTTGCAGATGATCAAATAATTATACAAAAACCAGAAAATGATCTGCAAAAATCTATATTCCACTTAAACCAGATATGTGAGCACTATGATTTTAAAATATCTGTTAAGAAGACGAAAGTTATGGCTTTTAAAGGGAAATACCCTATACGCTCTAAAATTGTTATAAACGAACAGATAATAGAACAGGAGTCACATTTTAATTTCTTGGGCTGCGACATCAGCTATGAAAGGGAAACTGATATGCAAAATAAGCTAAATAAATATCAAATGATGTGTGGAACTTGTTGCGGCGATATGCGAGAGGTTGTATCGCGCACCAATTCGGCAGCGCGGGACGCCGGTTACGGAAGGCAGCAGGGCCATGAACCGGCGCGAAGACCGCCCAATGAGGAGTGAGCGGCCGGCGAGCGGATCTACAGGCCCGAGGCGAATCTGCGACGCGGAGCGCTTCTTAACGGGCCGCACCGGCCGGAGGGGCACTCAGTGGTGAAGTGCGATTCTGGAAGCGAAGCAGTGACTGTGACCCTAGTGCGAACTCTGGGACGTAATTGGCATTCTCTCTCCGGCGATTTGTGGACGACAGTGCGCGACTTTTGGGACATCTACTGGATTTTGGAACACCACTGCTTTGTACTACGGACTACGCTTTTGGATATTGGTAAACTAGATCACGCCTGTAAAAATTGAACAAATAAATTGTTATTGTTGACTTGTGTGTTTTCACGTACATAACAGAACTATTCATAGAACTTTAAAAAATAAAACGATGAAAGAAACTAGAGTGAAATTTTATAAGGTAATAGCATTACCAATGCTAACATACGGAAGCGAATCATGGAGTCCAACAGCAAAAGAACAACGAATACAAACAGCTGAGATGAAATTCCTCAGGAGAGTGAAAGGTTGCTCGATTTTAGATCAAGTAAGAAATGAGGAAATTAGATCTGATCTAAACATATTTTCCATGAATTTCCAATATTAAAGAAAATAAACAACGCTGGATACAACATATACGTAGAATGGATAATACAAGAATAACAAAATCAGTATTATTTTATATGACTGACAATCTACCATCCTCCAATTTCAACTTCGAAATGACACGTGCTGAACATTTCGCAACTCAAACTTTACACAAACTTACACCTTCTCTCAAATAACTGTTACCTTCTCTCAAAGTTACAATTCAAAATTTAGTACGATACTTAAATTGTGTGTTTTACTTCGCGCCCAAAAATTATTAATTATCAATTTTCTTTTTTTATCTTGTAAGTAGCCAAACAGTATGGACGATACAATTATTTTTTTAAATGACTGTAATTTTTACAATCTATTTCGTATTTAGGACTCATTATACGACAATTTATCCTTGGAACATGATACCCTCTATAAAAGAGTTTTCTTTCTTACAGGAGTGAACCCAAGGTCTCTGCGTGGCAAGAAAGTGGGCGTGTTTGTGGGCGTGTGCTTCTCCGAGTCGGAGAAGACGTGGTTCTACGAGAATCTCTTGGGATTTGGAATCACGGGCTGCTCCCGTGCTATGCTGGCCAATCGCATCTCCTATTGGCTGGGTGTCAAGGGTGAGTTTTAGAAATTCCATCTCAAGTGCTCGCAAACATACTGTGTTCTATGCAAGTATTCCGCTGCCAATCTGCACCGGCTCGAAGTCTTGCGATTTTGAAAAATATTTTTCCCAATATTACAAAATAATTCTTAGATAGCTATAGATAGATATTTATTATATCTGCAGCTAAGTTGATGCAACCCATTGGCAGAAAACTACAATTTACAAACATTACAATTAGGATTATTAATATAATATGACTTTAATTAAAAATATTAATAATAATACCAATAAAGACAATAATAATAACAATAACAGCATTTTCGTTTAGTTAACTAAATATGCTCATTAATTTCATGAAAAATCGATGAATACGAATCATTGATTATCTCTATGTTAATAGCATGCGTGCAATTAAAATTCAAACGTGCAATTAAAACGACACACCTACCAATGAGAATTCATAAGTGGAGCCAAATAGTGTAATTAAGTAAATATAACCAAGATATTAGGAGTCGGCCATGAAACATGAACAAAAATCTTCATCTCATATTACGTACCTACAACAACTTAATAACAAAACTAAATGTGGAAGTAAACGTTAATCTAGTTCACTTTTGTAACAACATAAAATATTTAACGTGAATAAATTAAATGTTTTACATGTAAAACATTTTGTCTTAGTATTACGAATGTAAAAATGTAAACGCCAGTTGTGTTTAGCACTACTGGAAAGAACGCTACAGCAAAACTGTGTCAGAGGTGACTAGTTTTCCCCCAACATTTATACATGTTGAATTCTCTCTCATACCTGTCTTTACTTTTCGTGGGAAGTAATGTTCTCTTGCCTTGGTCAGCTTCTAACATTTTATCCGCAATATGTTCAGTAGATACCTTGTATAAGATAGATAATTTATTTCATTTGCTTTAGAATTAAGCCCGATGGCAAATTCTTTACACTTATACATCTAATACAATAATATATTAATAAATTCTAAAAGACATACAATTCAGTACATAGTACTAAATAATTTCATTTAAGACATGTCTACTAAATGCAGAGGGCTTTCACAGACTACTGATCCTATCGCTTACTCTATTAATAGAATTTAATCTTAACCTAAAAGTGTTGATGTTTGTGAGAAAAGTCTCCATTAGTGCTGCAGGCAAGCCATTCCATGACTAGATAATCCTGTTTACAAAAGAGTATTTTTCAACACCAGTTCTCTGTTTCCTTGGAGGTATTTTTCTAATATGGTCGTGATGTGATTCATAGATGGGTTTATGCATTCTTTCCTGAATTTCCCTCCATGCCGGATTTTTCCCTAACGCTTTGTGAAAGATACACAACCTTGCTTTTTCCCCATGGGTCGCCAGGGATTCCTATTACCATACTTTGTTGGAAATATTTCCTAACGAATTTCCCTTTTGAACAAATTTTGCTGCTACTTTCTGAACTCTTTTGGTGGAGTTTATTTGGCCCTTTCTATACGGATTTTTAGATATTTATTGAGTCAAAAAACAGTTAAAAACTGTGTGACGACTGGTGGAGAAAATCATCAGCGCACGCTTTCTTGAGTTTCAGAATCCCTTTTCAACAATTTAACAATTATTAGTTCAAAGATTAGAAAAAAGTTAAAAAATTATTATTAGTATTAGTATTAGTATTAATAATAATATTATTACTATTATTATTATTATTATTATTATTATTATTATTATTATACATTGTTTTTCTCGGTATTCACCGGATTTTTATTTGACTTTGTGTCGGGTTAATAACCAAGACACAGGTCAATTCATGTTTCGTCGCAATTTAGGAAATTTCGAACAATCCTGCATGTATTTAAGATGATCGATTTTTGCATAATTTTATAGGTATATTTTGGTATTTGAATAAGTTCCAGATTTTTATGAATGTTATTTGGTATAACTCCTGTATACGAAATGACCAGAGGAACAATATGAAGTTTTTGGAGATGCCATAGTGCCTTGACTTCAGCTGCTAGTTCTGCATACTTGTTATTTTTTCTGCATGTGCTGTTTGAAGATTAGCTGTTTGTGGAACAGTTATGTCAATCAGGAAGCCAATCTTTTGCTGTTTATCTACAAAAGTTATGTCTGGTCTATTATGGTGAATAGTTTTATCTGTAATAATTTATCTGTCATAGTACAACTTGAATTTTCAAGTACAGTATCGGGAACATATTTGTAATATGGGCAGGTCATTTCTTGTAGGTTGGATTTCGCTGCCAGTTTCTGGTGAATAATATTTGCAACTTGATTGTGCCTATAGGTGTAATCTGTATGGGCCATTAATTTGCATCCTGATGTGATGTGCTGTATGCTCTCAACTGTTGTATGGCATTTTCTACATTTGTCATCTATTGTTTGTTTGAGGATATGCTTCCTGTAACTTTTAGTGTTGGTCACTTGATCCTGTATGGCGACCATGAACCCTTCTGTTTCGCCAAACAGATTACCGTATTTTAGCCAAGTGTTTGAGGCTTTTGAGTCTACATGAGGTTGCTTGAGATTCTTTGCATGGCGTCCATGGAGTTCCTTTCTTGACCACATGTCTATTTTGCAGTTATTGTCTGTAACCCGCGATGAAATGTCCAGCTGTTTGTTGTTAAGATTAGGAGGGGTTAATTTAGTATCTGCTTCAACTATTGCAGCGTGTAGTTCTGAGGTTGCCTGTTTATCGTAATAAAAGTTCCTTAATGAATGGATTTGTCTGTAGCACAAGTTCTTTAGATCTATTAGGCCTCATCCTCCCTCATTTCGTGGGAGTGTCACTCGTTCTATAGCGCTATTTGGATGGTGATGTCTGAATTTTGTCAAAATTGTGCGGGTATTTCTCTGGAAGTCTTCGAGGTCTGTGTGGCTCCACGGTATAATTCCAAATGAGTATGTATATACTGGTACTGCCAATGTGTTGATTGCTTTTATCATGTTATTACCTGTTAATTTGGTTTTCAGGAGTTCAGTGATTCTTGATTTGTACAGTTTTGTTAGAGATTATTTGGTTGCCCTGTTGTCTGTGATTGCTGCTGATCGAATCCTAAATACTTATATATTTCTTCATCACCCATTGCCTGTATTGTCGTTTGATCACTGAGTGTGCTGTCTATCTTCTGTAACTTTCCAGTTTTGTCTACGTGAAGAGTCCTGCATTTGTCAATACCAAAACTCATATGAATGTCTTCAGAAAAAGTTCGTGTTATTTCAAGGAGGTATTGAAGCTGTCTGTCTGTTGAACTGTAAAGTTTAATGTCATCCATATACATCAGATGTGATATGGTGTGGATAGTCTTCTTATTTTTACGAATTTGGAAGCCATAGTGAGTACTGATAAGTTGTGTTGATAGGGGATTTAGAGCCAGACAGAACAACAATGGGCTTAAAGAATCTCCTTGGAAGATTCCCCTCTTAATTCTGATCTCTTTTGTAAAGATTGTTAACTCTTGCTACCTTAAGGACAATGTTGTTCTCCAATGAGTCATGATATGTTCCAGAAAGTTGATGATGGTTTCGTTAATTTTGTATATGCGAAGAACTTCAATAAGCCAACTGTGAGGAACGCTATCAAAAGCTTTCTTGTAGTCAATGTATGCCAGGTGCAAGTTTCTATGGTTTTTATGTGCTTGCTGGAGAATGACCATATCTGTTAGAAGTTGTTCTTTACATCCTTTATGTAATCGACTGCAACCTTTCAGTTGTTCTGTCATTATTTCTCTGTCCTCAATATAATCTTGGATTTTACTTGTAATGCATGAAGTCAGAATTTTGTACATTGTGGGAAGGCAAGTGATTGGACGGTATTGAGATGGGTTCTGCGTGTCTCTACTTTTGGGTTTCATGTATGTAATGCCTTTGGTTAAAAATAAAGGTATGTCTTCTGGGCTGTTCATGACTTATGTGAAGCATTGAGCCAACTTATGGTGAAGCGTTGTAAACTGCTTGTGCCAGAAATTGTGAATGTGTTCTGGGCCAGGAGCTTTCCAGTTATGGGTTTTTGCAATTGCAGTGCTGACGTCTTTTACTGTGATCTCTTGATATAACATCCTATCTATATTTTGAACATTATTAATTTCGTCCTTAATCCAGTGTGCCTCACTATTGTGATGACTAGATTCTGACCAAATGTTTGACCAGTACTGTTCTAAATTTTGTTGATCTGGTGCACCGTTGTTCTCTTGTTGGAAATTGCAATTTTGTCTTGAGTTGTTGATAGAACACTTTTTCATTGTGATGAAACACTGAATTTTGTTGTTTACGTTTTGTTGCTTCTTTGTATCGTCTAAGCCTTTGTGATTTAGCTGCAAGTTTCTGTTTCAATTCATCTAAATATTCAGCTATTAAATTTGGATCAACGGTGTTATGTTTCTGGTTCTTGTGTTTTCTTCATTCATGTTTTCTGATCTTCGCAAGTGTTTTCTTAACTTTCTTGGCTAATTTCTTGTTGTTTGGTTGGTTCAAATATTGCGATACTCGGCCTAATTCCTGTCTGAGATACTGAATTTGATTTTCAAGTCTTTGCTGCCATGGTGGTTTCGTATTTTTCTTGATTGACTTCCCTTTTTCACTTTCTGACTGATCCTTTAATTTAAAAGCAGATTTTACAGCAACGGTAGCAGCTGCACAGTAAACTATAGCATGTATATATGTTAATGTATCTTCTTCTTTAATCTGACAGGGCAAAACATGTTCACTTATATATTGAATAATTTGGGCGAGCCTGTTGTTTCTATTGCTGTTGAGTTTAGGAATTCTGGGGCGAAGAGTTGGATCTAATCCTGAGTACTTGAGAAAAAGTTACTGGTATATGTATATTACGTCTGATATGTTGTCTTCCTTGGCACCTGGTGTTGATGGATCCTGATTTACTTCATCTAATTGGGTTGAATTTGGAACTTCGTGTGAATCTGCGACAGTTTGTGTCAAGGGGCATCCATTACTGGAGGAAGAGATTTCTGCTGCTACTTCCTGTTTAATTTGTTCCAACCTTACTTTTGGGATTAGATTGTTTTTAAGTATAGCTCTTTTCTGATCTACAAACCTCTGATCTGTGACGCCAATATGAGGAAACCTTTCTCTGAATTCAGCATGTAGAGACTGTCTGTATTCAATCATTTCTGTTTCTAAACGTGTGGCTCTGTAGTAGACGCGCCTAATATACTCATTCAAGTTATTTGTCCACTTCATACGTTGCCTCACTTTCCCCGCCTTGGTGGTTGCGAGCAGCTGCTCGGGCAAAACACTGTCGGCAGGTGAAGCCACAGATTGTTGGTTGCTTCTTTGGGATTTGGCTGTAGTTTGTTCGGGTGACCCGGTAGGCGCCCGCCTGTTCAGCGTCCTACCACCGGTGGCTCGCAGGCTGTCACGCCCGGCACCGGCTCCAGACGTGCCCCGGCGCTCCCCGGGCAGCGGCTCTTTTTCCGAGGCCTTATGACTACTTAAACGTCTCTCCATATCCGTATGGGTAATTGCCATTTCCCCAAGCACCTTTATAATCGGTGACAATTACTTGTCTTCCACGTGGCACAGTTGTTCTTGCTAACACGTAGGGTTGGACTTAAGACTTGCAGGAAGAGGGGAAGGGAAAGAGGTGGGATATCATGGGGAGTTCGTATTTCACCTGAAGAAGGTAAATGACGAAGGACAATTTAGAACAGGGGCAAGAGGGATAATGAGAGATGGATAAATTTCACAGGAAGGGACAGCGGACAGTTGCTCCGGTTAGTCGCCTCTTACGACAGGGAGAGACCCCGTGGTGCTATTCTACTAAAATTCCCGGTCACCACCCGGGATTATTATTATTATTATTATTATTATTATTATTATTATTATTATTATTATCTGAAAAACGCGAGATTAACATTTAAAAAACTAGGCATTTCCGTTCACGAGTTATAGAAAAGTTATTTGTTACGGTAAACGAACTGCAGATATGCAGATTTCTCTGTACTGCTAAAAAATATAGAAACTCACTCTAAGCTCTACTACCACTACAAGCTAAAGGAGTGCTCAACAAAACGTGCGCATAGTGAAGCTACTTTTACATCGAGAAGCAAATCAAGGGGCAATCTCAGCATTTGCACAATGGATCACGGAAACTGGACAAAAACCTGATCGAGATGGAGGTCATTGACTCGAAAGCTGAAGTACATTACTTGTTACAGGCATACTAAGTCGTTTTTAAAAATTATACAATACAAATGTAAACTAATTCATTATACTATATCATTGTTTTGTTAAAGTAAACATCATTTTTCTTTTTGACGATCAGTATAGTTTCTAATTGTATAGAAACATATCTGCAGAAGAAAAGATTTTACTTTTAACTCAAATGTGTGTACCGATTTTAATTGTTTAATTTCATCTGGCAATGCGTTACAAAGTAATGTATATTTATTGTATGTGGATATCTTATAGTGAGCTGTTGATACTGACACTTGAACATGATTTCTACGTCGTGTGTTGTAATTATAAATATCAGTATTAAATGAAAATATGTTCTCACTGTTAAGTAAGTCAGTTTTGAGAAATACTAAAGATTTGTAAATAAATAGGCAAGGCATTGGTAAGATTCCAAGCTCAATGAAAAAGGCTTGTAGGGATCACGTGGATGGCATTTTTTCATTATTCGGATAACTTTCTTTTGCAATTTAAATGTCTGGGCACTAAACAATGAGCTTCTCCAGAATATTATGCCATATCTCAGGCGGGAATCTGCACTTGCAATACACGCAACGAGCTGCATGAAGGCGGATAGAATTTGAAAGAATTCTGAATGCGTAACATAATGAACTTAATTTAGTGTTTAATTCTGTTATACATACATTCCATTTGAGAATTGACTGACTTGAGAGACCAAGAAATTTCGTTACCTTACCATCAGCTAATTGCATATTGTTCATTTTCAATGGAGCATACGATTACCGATTTGAAAAACAAAATTGCATTGAGACTTTTTTCCTACATTAACTATTAATTTGTTATTACACAACCAATCTGAATTTTTGACGTATTGTCGCGTTCTCTCGTAATTTCGAGAGGATTTGTAGTAACTATGCAGTGTAGTAATACATGCTTTGTGTAATCTAATAGGTATTCAGGAATAATATAAGTGTAGTATGTCTTCCAGTGAGTGTATAATTGATAATATTTTGAGAAGAGCATTTTCAACGAAGCAGTTCCACGAGAAGAATCGGGTACTTGAAAACGGTATGCCAACACCAGTTAGCACAATTACCGCCGATAACAAAAAAAAATCACGAGACATTTCACTTGCTCTGCCTACGAAAAATATAAGTAGCTACCTGGCAATGAAAGACTAAACTCTTTGTTGTTGTTTTTGTTTTTGTTTTTTTGGTCGTGTTTCCTCTTTGGTCAAGAGCTGAACACCTCATGAACAAAATGGGGACAAAGAATGAGGAAAGTTTTACAAAAGCAAAAATTGCACATGAACTATCTGTTGGACATCAGAGCTTCAAACAGAAATATCTCTCCACAATAGGGAGTGCAACAAAATCGAGAGCTTCTCAAAAAGTTCTCAAATGCCGTATGTTTCCTAGGTAAACAGAAATTAGCATTCTGGGGACATGAATCGAGATTGTAATTTAATCGTGGCAATTGTGGGGAACTACTGCACTACACAGCAGAATATGATTCTCTCCTGAGGAGTCCATATCTCATTCGCTGTTATAAGAAATTAAATCTGCAATAGTAAATGCTAATTTTGTCTCTGTGTCGATCGATGAACCAAGAGATGTTTCCAATACTGCTCAATTCCCTATTGTG
Organism: Teleogryllus occipitalis; assembly: GCA_011170035.1. Taxonomy (NCBI): domain Eukaryota; kingdom Metazoa; phylum Arthropoda; class Insecta; order Orthoptera; family Gryllidae; genus Teleogryllus; species Teleogryllus occipitalis. Next base: position 32,694 of record BLKR01006393.1, read on the forward strand.
TTACGATATGTTTACGGTGGTGAAACAAAAGAAAGGTTTATCGACCAAAAGTACGTGCTGTTCTTGCACCACTTCTTATTACTAAGGGGAGCTCGGAGAGGTGTCATTGCTAGTTAAAAGTGTCGTGATGTTCTCCTTGCAGGGCCTAGCTTCTCCGTGGACACGGCTTGCAGCTCCTCCATGTTCGCCCTGAAGGAGGCGTACGACGCCATTCGGTCTGGGCAGGTGGAGTGCGCCGTGGTGGGAGGCACCAACCTCGTGCTGCACCCTTACGTGTCCCTGCAGTTCATGCGCCTGGGCGTGCTGTCCAAGCAGGGCATGTGCCGCCCGATGGATGACGATGGTGAGACTTCTTCAAGTGTTTATGCCGCACTGTCGAAATGTTCTCGCTGTTGAAAATGAGCTGCATGTTTGCAAGTGTGTCCGTAACAGAATAAGGAACTAGTGTCCATTACCCTCCTTAGTCCTTTGTCGTGAATGACTGTACCTTGTGTTGACTGTACAATATAGTCGACGAATGTGCTCAGAACATACGCGGCGCCCGAATGTGCAAAGATTGTTCGAAATCCATGGTTGGGGCAGAGACTGACGAATGTTTGTCTTCTCTTTCTGGCTAAAAGACCTACTTTATGAGAATAGCGAAATTCTCATGTTGGTTGAAAACCCTGATTTTTCGAAGATTGAAAAAATTCAAAAAATTTTCAGAGTCTACCTACAACTACAATTATGAACATATTTATTTCTTAAAGAATCTTCAAATAAGGTCATATTCAATTTTTTTTAATATTACTATTTTTTTGTGTAATCTGGCGACAAACGTAGTCTCCCGTTTCGAATTTACTGCGATTCGTAGACGTAAAATGAATTGTGATAACAGGTTGTTGGAGACTACTACGTAAGTTGGAATTTGTGTATTATTTCATATTTCTTTTTCATTTCTTACATTCGAGCTTTTGTTGTACGTTTCAAAATTAATCTTTTAGAAATTTTTTACAACCTATTTTAAATTGCATCTTTTAATTCAGTTACTTGTGAAAACGGATTGATGATTTCGCTTTGCTTAGTAAGATTTGGGAATAAAGAGTAATGCATGTAAAAACCCAGTACTTTGATGAATATAAAAATATTATATTTAATTATTATATTTTCCTATCTATTTTCATTTTTTTGTTAGCGGTATCAACAATGCTAATTGGCAAAATGTGTATTCCATACGAACTAACTGTCATTGTTGCATGTTGCAACCCATTGTTGTAACGCCGCACTGATACCAGAAGACGTTAATGACGGTTGCCTTTCGTTCGCGTTATTATAGATAGATAGATAGATAGATAGATTTATTACTAATTCTGCAAATAAGTTCCAGAACTTGGTGGCAGAATACACTAACTAAACATTACAAAACTTAACAACTATACAAAATTTTACAAATTTTACACACTTTACAAATTAACATAAACATTTCACCGTGCAAGCTTCCATAGCACTCCACTTCACTTCACATCACTTCATTTCACTTCACCTCGCCTCGTCTCACCTCACCATACTGCCAATCACATTTTAATGTGATTCTGACACACTCTTTTCCCTCAACTTCACATCACTGCACTTATAAACTAATAATTTTATTTATGGCTAAAATACGCAACGTTTGCACACACACACACACACACACACACACACACACACACACACACACACACACACATATATATATATATATATATATATATATATATATATATATATATATATATATTCTATTTAAAAAATCTTTCCAATAATTATAACGAAACACAGCACTCGATATAAACTAATATAAAGACATACCATTATAAACTACAATAGAAGATACAAAATTAAGATAAAATATGTGCGGATATTTACAATAAATCGTGCAGCCGCACGTTTAGCATGGCACTCTTAATACTAGTATTTAAAGTGAATGTAAAACAAACGGTGAAGGTCAAGGGCACCGGAAGTCCACATGTTTGTCTTCGTCAAGGCTTCCGGATTTTGTCCGTCTGTCTCGGATCCCGCTTGTCTTGGGAACAGCTATATAGCATTTAATGGGTTTTCAGCGAAAGATGTCATTATTGTCGGGCATAATAGAGGATAATTTTACTAAAGTTTTTTTTATTATATAAAAAGAATGTTGATTTTGTTTTGCAAGGAAAAAGTTTCATTCGTATCTTAGTGTCCACCGTAGCGGCAGTGCCCCAATTTGCCTGCCCCAACACTCTGGCCTGTGCGCAGGGAACGGGTACGTGCGTTCGGAGGCGGTCGCCGCAGTGTTCCTGCAGCGCGCCAAGGACGCGCGCCGCGTGTACGCCACTGTGGTGAACGCGGACGTCAACTGCGACGGCTACAAGGAGCAGGGCATCACGTACCCCTCGGGGCAGGCGCAAGCAGAGCTCATGCGCGACACGTGCAGAAACGCCGGCGTGGACCCAGGCAGCCTGGCCTACGTCGAAGCACACGCCACCGGCACCAGGGTCAGTCTGCACAAAACCTTTTCAGCTCAGATCCAATTTTTTCATTTATTTGCCTAAAGACTGATGATTTTTCAGTTTATGAACAAGAAAACAAGTTTCTAACGATATCGCTGTTGCGGCTCTTTGTGAACACCTTTCCAGGCATGTAATTTAAAAATAATTATCAGAATTTCTTGTATCTATTAATTCAGTCTTATGATACAGTGATACGTAATACGTTTCATGTGATACGTAAACGTATTATGATTCATAACGTTTATATTAAAGTGCGAACGTTGAGCATCAACTCTTAAAATGAAACCATTATGAGAGATGCCTAAATAAACGAAAAGCCATCCTGGAAATATACAATCGGACACGAAAGTAAACTGTGACTTTTATATTTTTATTACGTCAAAGCAGTTAAAAACTGTGTGACGTGCTACGGGAAGACGTCAATTGCGTGCACGTTTTCATAATTCTGTGATCCCTACCCTAAGCCATATTATACGACTTGAATTTTTAATACAGAAAGAAAAGGAGCGGTTTTTGCAAAGATTGTTAACAAAATATGCGCTCCGATGTAATAAAATATATTTTCAATGGTAAATCAGCTACAAATTTGGGCCCTTAACTCTCATCATGTCCTTCGTCAAGGAATAATACTTTCTGCCGCGACACAATGGAGGACGATGATTTGAATAACTATATTTCCCACTGAATTCTTGAAGACTTGCATAGATAATGAAGTAACATTTATGTCCAGAAGCAAAACAACGGGCCGGCTCAGCAATTGCTCATAGAACAGGGAAACTAGGAAGAAAACCTAATAGAGATAGGGGTCATTGACCCAGAAGCTTCGGTACAATACTAGTTGTTTAGAATTATACAGTCCAATGGTAAACAATACATTAATTATCGTTTTTAAAATAAATGTTACTTTGCTTTTGATGTTCAGTTTAGCAGCTAATTGTATAGAAACAGTTATGCAGCACAAACGATTTTTCTTGGCATTAAAATTTTTCTATCGAATTTAATCGTTTAATGTCAACTGCCAAAGTGTTGTAACATAAGTGCATGTATTTTTTTGAATTGTTTGTAATGAGCTGTTGATACGTCTCCTGGTGAATATGAGCACTCTCGAGTGTTATACTTATGGGCTTCGACCTTTCGTGAAAATATATTCTCGCTCTTTAAGTAAGTCATTTTAGACAAAAACCACTGATTCGTAAATCAAGAGACGAGGTAATGGTCAAATTCCTAGATTAATAAAGAGAGGCATACACGAATCACATGGGAGGGATTTGGTTATTATTCGTACAATTCTTTTTTGTTATCTAAACGTCTGGGAGCTATAACATGTATTTCCCCAGAAAATTATGTCATATCTCAGGAGGGAAAAAAATTCACAAAATATACACAATGAGCAGTATAAAGGCTGACAGAATTCATAGAATTCCGAATGCGTAACATTGTGAACTTAACTTTGAGTTCAATTTATTTAAATGGACGTTCCATTTGAGGTTAGACAATATAGAGCCCTAAAACTTTTGTTATTTTTACATCAGTCAATGGTACTCCGTTCATTTTGAGAGGAGTACAGGATTGTTTCTTTGAAATGGAAAACCGCATTGAAACCATATTCTTTTCATTTACTGTGTTTCATTCCTTCTGTCCTGCAGGTTGGAGATCCTGAAGAGTTGGCAGCTCTGGACAAGATCTACTCTCTGGAACCAGGTCGCAAGGAACCCCTTCTCGTTGGTTCAATCAAGAGCAATCTGGGACACACAGAGCCTGTTTCGGGACTGGTCTCCGTTGCCAAAGTAATCTTGGCAATGGAGAGTGGAGTCATCCCTCCCACTATTCATTACAAGCGGCCACGACGAGGGGTTGCAGGGCTTAAGGAAGGACGACTTAAGGTGAGCATAATAGAGATACCTAGGGGAAATCACAAAAAGCGCACATTACTCAATTTACACCATCTACATATTCAGTCAAATTTAAAATTGGGACCAAACTAAAAAATAATCAATGACTTCCATGTTTTCAATTTATATATTTAAGTCTTAGAATTTTCGTTTAAAAAGAAGCTTGAGCTTTCTACCAAAACCAATTTCGTGATTTTTTCGTTAAAGGAAGAACCGTGGGTGTTGATGTGTTATCGCGTGCTCTTTCAGTTTTAAAGTTTGACACCTTAAATAGAGGAACGTTTCTTGGCCTCATTTGCTCACTCATTGTATCGTTTTGTTGAGTGAGTTGAAGTATTCGAGAAGCAGTCAAAGATTTCGGATGTAGCGAGAGCAAATTTATGAAAATGAGAATATTACACTTTTCTTGATAAAAGTTCCAAACTCATGTTTTAGAGTTTGTTTTAGAAAGTGTTTCGTTTTGGTTTTATTTTTTTCGCATAAGTTTTAAAGATCAAATGTGTGACCATCATTAGGTACAAATACAAATTAATAGGTACATTTGGCAGCTAAGAAGCAATAATAAAATACAAACTTTATTTTTAATCCAAAATTTTAACATAAATGAAATATATAAATAGCAAAATATTCAACATATGAACGGAGACGCTGTGTGCGCAGGTGGTGACGGAGCCCACGCCCTGGCAGGGAGGGGTGGTGGCGGTCAACTCGTTCGGCTTCGGCGGCGCCAACGCCCACGTGCTGCTCAGCTCGCCCTCCTTCGCCCACAAGCCCCCCCTCGCCCACGACCAAGGGCTGCCGCGTCTGGTGCTGGCGTCTGGGCGCACGCGCGAGGCCGTGGACGTGCTGCTGGACGAGGTGACGCGCCACACGCCGCCGCACCAGGGGCTGGTGCAGCTCATGCACGCCCTGCACGAAGTCAACACGCCGGGCCACATCTACCGCGGCTTCGTGGTGGCAGGGGACGCTTCGGCACCGGCCACCGGTCGCGACGTGCAGCACTGGTCGGGCGAGCGCCGGCCCGTGTGGTTCGTGTTCGCCGGCATGGGCAGCCAGTGGCCCGCCATGGGCGCCGCGCTCATGCGCCTGCCGCTCTTCGCCGCCGCCGTGCAGCGCTGCCACGCCGTGCTGGCGCCGCGCGGCGTCGACATCGTCACCGTGCTCACGTCCCACGACCCCGCCGTGCTCAACAACATCGTGCACTGCTTCGTGGGCATCGCCACGGTGCAGGTGGGGCTGGTGGACGTGCTGCGCGCGGTGGGCATCGAGCCCGACGTCATCATCGGCCACTCGGTGGGCGAGCTGGGCTGCGCCTACGCCGACGGCTGCCTCACCGCCGAGCAGACGGTGCTGGCGGCGTACTCGCGCGGCCGCGCGTCGCTCGAGGCCCAGCCCGTGCCGGGCGCCATGGCGGCCGTGGGGCTGAGCGCGGCGGAGGTGGCGCCGCTGTGCCCGCCCGACGTGGACGTGGCGTGCCACAACGGGCCCGACTCCGCCACCATCTCGGGCCCCGCCGCGTCGCTGCGCGCCTTCGTGGAGAGCCTCAAGGCGCGCGGCGTGTTCGCCAAGGAGGTGGCGTGCGGCGGCATCGCCTACCATAGCCGCTACATCGCGCCCGCCGGCGAGCTGCTCCTGCGCTCCCTCAAGGAGGTAGGCATAGTAGGTGCCTGTAGGTGCGTGCACAAAGAGCTAGGCCTTGTGACACTTGTGGATATTGGCGTTCGGCCGGCAGGTGATCCCGGAGCCGCGTCCGCGCAGCGCGCGCTGGCTCAGCTCGTCGGTGGGCGAGGCCGCGTGGGGGCTGCCCGAGGCGCAGCTGTGCTCGGCCCAGTACCAGACCAACAACCTTCTCCGGCCGGTGCTGTTCGAGCCCCTGCTCACCCGCGTGCCGGAGAACGCAGTCGCCATCGAGATCGCGCCGCACGGCCTGCTGCAGGCCATCCTCAAGCGCGCGCTGCCGGCCGAAGTGCTCAATGTGCCGCTGGCGCGACGGGGCGCTGACTCCCTCAACTTCCTTCTCAACGCCGTCGGACGGTGAGTACTTCACGGGACGAAACTCTTTGGGTCTCTGGGAGGATGGACGAATCTTCTCGATTACGATTCGGTTACGTGAACTGAGAGAGGGTGTGGCTTGCCAGACTAGGAGAGGGTAGGATTCTTATGATGACGTTTTAGTGTCTTCTAGACTAGTATTCTTTAACCCATATATTTTACGTTTATTGTTGTAATGTTAAGATTAATATATTATGTTATGTATTATTGGAATGTTAAAACAATTCTCAAATACGTAAACGATTAAAAGAGTAATAAAAGAAAGAATTCCGTGAAATTTATTCACTTCAACCAACTTTAAGATTTAAAAATATTTTCGATAATCATGGAGTTGGTTGGCAATGGATTATTCGACCTATAAGTTCCCAAACTCCATCACTACCTTTATGACGGAAGGACCAGTGTGTATACATGGCGAGTACCCGCGCCGAATTCCTACAATTAGTTATATTTGCAGAGTGACGTTGCTATCATTAGGGGTAAGTGTGAATGCCTCACTCGAATTAATACATTTAATTAAGCTATAGTTATTACAATAAGTTAATTTGGGAAGATTGTGATACCTTTTAAAGACATAAATTATGAAGATAAAAGGAACCCACAGTGGTGTAGCTAAACTTGAATATAATAGTAATATTCCTTGACTAAAACAGTCTAAAACATGCTTTGAAAATATCATGTGTATGAATGGTATGAATATGAAGAGACCGAACAAAACATAGAAAATTGGACCAGAATTTACACACGATGCTGTAAGGGAAAAGAGCATAGAATTGACGTTCGATGTCTTGACGGAGCGCCGATTACCGCAGCGCGATAAGATGCAGGGGCGCCCACGCAAGAGATCTCGCTTGCGTATAGGTCACTGAGCGACCCTTCCAGGCTGTCCGCGGTTCACGCCGGCGCCGGCTGGGCGCACGCAAGAATGCATAGCCTTCATTCCTCACACACGCAGAGTGTAGTTTCAAATATTCAACGTACTAAATGATGCACGGTTCACTGGAACCGTCATGGACGGACGGCCATGGGCATGGCCAGCAGCACTGTTCCAGTTTAGCTCATCTATCCCTGCCTCGACCGCATGTCCATAACCTCCATCACACCGCGGAAGGACACCAATGATCATCATCGCCCCTAATATGCGATCGTCTATATATCTACTGCCTGGTTTTCTGCACTTGGAGCGACAGCCCACGTACGTGTCATGGCGTACCAGCAGCGTCCCGGCCTCGCGGCCATGGGTTAAGGGGGGACGTGTTGTTAGCACGAAGGCATCCCCACGCCTTATTCTGGTCTTCTCAACCGGAGAAATGAGTTTTCTGATCGCCACACGCATATTATAATCCTGCCCGAGCAGGAATTGAAAGCCAACACGTTGACCAATGAACTAAAACCACGAAAGCATATAGCTACTACAGACCATATATCGGAGAAATATAATTGTGAATATTAAATATAAAAATAATTATATGTAAATAAGAATATTTGTATATAAGAAAAACAATTCATATATAGACTACATATCTGTGAAATACTAAATAGAAAAACAATTGTATTGTATATAGGAAAAACTATGTAGAAAAACAACTACATACTCGTATATGTAAATGGGAATATATTGTATTGTAACAGTTCTCGGTGTGAATTCGGGTTTTGCCTGTTCTATAAAAAACACAGAAATGGACGTAAAACACATTTAATTAACTTATGGTGATGATGGTGAGAGCGTGCAAAATGATTCTTACGTTTTACAAACGTTTCTTACAACTTCTTCAAACAATTCTTACGTTTTACAAATGTTTTACAAACATTTAGTAATATGACTACGGCTTCCTATTTTAATTAGAACTTTTTTAACAAGCCAACAAATACAATTAGCCGCTGCAATAACATACCAGACTATCGGCTTTCACGCTCCCATCTTCGTTCATTAGAGTCCTTCCATACCTCGGCGGGAAAATAAGCTGAGCGTTACCCGATTCCATGTCATTTATAACTTATCGTATTGTTACGTTTATAGGTGGCGAATAAAAAGTCTTGTATTATTTTAACAAAAAACGTTTATTTTATTTCTTAACTCAACCGCTGTAGACACTTGATTATTTATTTATACAACACTTCTCTTGATTGTTTATTTACACTACACTGTTCCGAGCACTGGCCACAGTTCACTGCACTGATCACTGTTCGATGCACTGGTCACAGTCCACGCCACTGAGCACAATCACTGTACCGCGATTCACACACTTCACAGTCAGCTTCCACTGCGGACTTAAGACTGACCCGCGGTCGCTGGCCGCCGCGTATTTATACTCGGCGGGTGGCGTCGAGACCCTTCCGGACGTTCTGGAAAAGTCTAGTGCAGGGAGATGACGCAACCCGCGCTCACAGGCAGCTCATGGTGGCACCAGCAGCTGACGCAATCCGCGCGTGCAGAAGGTGGGGGTGCCGGCCGGTGACGCAATATTCGTTACAGTATGGTACCGACGTGATGACCGTCTTCACGGCGGGATGTCGGCGGTGAGCTTTCCTCAGCACAGCGGCCGTGACCCAGTCAGCACAGCAGCGCAGATCCAGTTTCCCCCGTTCTGCAGCCAGGCGAATTCACGGACGACAGCGCGCCACCGTCGGACCCACTGTGATGTTTTGGCGTCGCAGACGTACACGTGATAACTACCGGTTGTTTCCCATTCAAGTTCATTGCCGAGATGATAATAATTGCTTCCCTAATGCATTAGTGGTCCAACTTTGTATGGCTCAGTGGTCCCACAAATCAAAAATGCTAACTTATGCAAGCTCGTAAGCGTAAAATGCCTCGAGCTGCGAGTCCGAGATCGGAACGGCAATATTGAAGTAGCGAGTTGAAAGATTAAAATCTTTGTAATTTTGAAAGTGTTACACTGGAGTAACAATTCCGACGTTGAATGTTGAAAGATGCGAATCTAACAAAGTAATGAAATCAAGCCAAGTGATGTGTATCAGCCAAGTGATGTGTCTTATCCAAGTGATGTGAAGAAGCCAAATGATGTGAAACAGCCAAGTGATTTTGAGGCCTCGCGCGCGTCCAGACGAAGGCTGCGATCTCCCACCTCTGATCGGAATGCTTTACGGTGATGCGTTTGGCAGTAGCCATCGGTAGCGGTGGCGGGGCCGAGGCGGCAAAGGGCGGCGGACTTAGTTCGGCTGTCGGTCGCGATCGACCGGCTGCCTGTGGCTGGGGCGGACGGCCGGTCAAGGAGCTTTGACCGTGCCAGGACTCGCGGGTATTGAAGAGCTAATTCCCTTAATCGCGGGTGGAATTCTCATGCTCGTTCACGGAGGGTGTGACGTTACAGTATGTAGGAAAAACTATGTATGTACCACAGACTATATACCTGTGAAATAGAATTGTGAATATCAAATAGAAAAACAATTGTATATAATTGTAAATAGGAATATATAGGAAAAACAGCCCATCACCAGGTTTTATCTCACCTGGTAAGTTCTTTTGTGATTTTGTTATATTATCAGCCATATGAATAATCTTTAATATAACTACTGTTTGTTGTATCACATATCATGTACTATTTACCTTAATACTTTCTTTTGAACGTACTACCCTTTGCCAACCTTAAAATAACCATTCCCACCTTGTGCAGACACTATGAAGCGGTTCATCTTCCTTATGTCGAAAAACACAGCCATATGGCTATTTTTCTGGAAGGCATGGGAGCCATGTGGCGAACCGCCATTCGCATCACATCGTGCCAGGGTGACTCGCAAGGCAAGCGGCAGGCAAACATTCCGGCAGCGACCTCTAAAAAAGGGAGACGGAGGCACACGTGAGTTAGCGGAGCCTTCGGATGATGACGCGCTCCCACAGCTCTGCTGCTGCTGCCGTCCCCACCGGAGCACCTGGTGCACGGAGTGATCGGATAAGAGGACGCCATGTGTAAAGCTCGACTTCTATATGCCTCCTCACCTAGTTTATCGCTCCTCCCCCTCCCTCACCTTTAATTAGTAATACAATGGGAGTGTTAACTTCAAATGACTTCTAAGTAAGCTGCCCTCCCCTTTCCCTTCAACTTTATTTAATCACCCACAGTACTTCAAGTTATTTAGTCCTTAGGAATACGCTGAATCCAGTCAGCTCCGCGGGCGGCACGTCACAGAATCATTGGAGGAAGTTACACGTACGAAAAATTCTGGAAAAATTAAGAACGCACCTGCGATAATCTAGGCTAGCGGATGCATTTCAAATAGCATGAGCATCCGGCTGTTAAGTGCGCAGTTCTAGACGACCATGTAACACATTACCCTGGAGTATGATTAAACGAGACGTACCAGGCTCGTGGCTATCTAATGCGAAGATGTGGATACAATTATGTAGTGCTGATAATAACGCAATAAAATTGTGTTTAAGGAGGAAGCTTGTTCCAACAAATAATCTAATTGGAACAATTTCAGATCTGTTGTTGATTATTCATTTACAGAAAAGTTAATCTTCCTGATTATTTTAAATTTGCTCTTCATTGATATCTACTCATCTACATCTAAATGGGAGGAGATCGTCAGCTTTTGTGCCTGTGTGTTCTGTGGAAATTGCGTGTTGAATTCTGTTTCTATCTCGCGCCTATTGTCTCTTACAGACTGTACAGTGCGGGACTGCAGCCGCGTCCTGCAGTGCTGTACCCGCCTCCGCAGTGGCCCGTGCCCCGAGGCACGCCCATGATCTCCCCGCTGGTGCGCTGGTCCCATGAGGAAGACTGGTTCGTCACCACTTTTCGTCTACAGGAGAAGTCGGAGACTGCGGAGCGTCTCGTCACGCTCAACCCACGGGAAGATGACAACGAGATCATGGACGGTCACGTGATCGACGGCCGGCCTCTCATCCCTGCTACTGGGTACTTGGTGAGTCCCACGATTACCATCTGGCTCCTTCGCTGCCATGTCGTAGTTCAGTGCTCGTCCTACATGACAAATCGCAAGGCATTTGATCGTTTTTATCAAACGTATTAAAGTACTGTAGGTCTATCCAGAATATTAAATTTTGTGTGTTTCGTTTCTTACTATATCATATGCCAGGGCATAGTATAAGAAAACAACGTAGCCACTTGGTCATGAGTGATATCATTATTTCGGGAACATATGACTTCATTTTTGTAGCGTTACGTTTTTATAATTCTGAGTACAAAATGCAATTTTAGATTGGATACAAAAATCACAAGAAACGATAACGTTTGTATGGTTTACAATGATAATGTTATAACAAAAGCCCGAATTTCTATGGAATAAAAATATTTGAAGTTCGCCATACAATATGCGCAATAAATCTTGAAAATATACAATAAATATGCAGTATAAAATTTACAAGGAAATAAACCATTATTGCTAAAATGCAATGCAAAATACTTGTCGAAAGATTTCAATTGTGTTAAGATGATATTCCCTCTTAAAAGACATGAAAAAAATTATAGGGAAAAAATGTTTTGAAAATATTTTTTTAATTCACTTTTTCGCCAACCTGGATAGCCGAGGTGGCTACGAGCGTGTACCGAGTCAGAGTTTCGATTCGAAGGGTCGAGCGTTCGAGTCTCGCCTTGGGCATGATTGTCCTTTCTTTCTCATGTATGTGTTGTGCGAAGGGTCTCGCGTTCCGTTGATCCCAGAAGCCCGCAAGTGAATGGCTGTCTATACTTGGGTTTTTCTAACGAGGCATCGAGAACACATGGAGTTCATCGAGGCACGAGGCAATGAGGGTAGTATCTTCAAGATGGAATATGGCACGGTTTCTCGCGTCTTTCGCTGTTGTGCCGCTAGAGTTGCATGATCTGCAGCACTGCTTGATACGGTCGCAATCATGCGACATAGTGCGGCAGGAGCGAGGAAGACGCAAAAAGTAGTGCCATATTCCATCTTGGAGATACTACTCTCAAATGCCACGTTAGAATAACTCATGTGTAGTGTATGGTCGAATTTCCAGCGTGATTTCCTTGCGTCAAAGGCGGCGTAACAGTCCTTTTCCGGGATGTCCTTTAAGGCGGGCGTTGTAGCTGCCTTAATGTTGTCGACCGACCCGAAATGCTTCCCTTTCAATGCAGTTTTCCGTCGTGGAAATAAAAATATCTAGGGGGCAACGTCCGGGCTCTAGGGAGGTCGTGGGATTGTTGCGAGGCCTGGTTTGGCCAAGTTGTCGCTTACAACGAAGCTGGTGTGCGCGAATGCATTGACATCAGTGGCGATGTTGGGTCGGACGCATTGGATCTGAAGTTTCAACCTCTTAAGCACCTGGACGTAAAATTTGCCTCACTGTTGTGCCTGGTAGTACGAACTCGTGATGGACGATCCCTCAGATATTGAAAATCACAACCGGTATTGATTTGAGTTTTGATTTTGACATTCTAACTTTTTAGGGGCGAGGAGACGACGTGTGCCACTCACCTTCTGCAGAGACCTTGTGCCATCGATAAACTTGCCTATCCGATAATCATTGCTAAAAGCCGTCTTTAGCAGTAGCTTTAACAGTTTATCGCCATGCATTGATCGATGAAGCGTTGCATTTCAAACTCTGACGCGTCATGAAATCGTCTTTCACGAAAAATGTTGTCCTAACCCTGCGGCGGCTTGCAGGCAACTGGCGAAAAGACGGCTTTGTTCCCTAAGCCCCCGCCACCATTCCCGTGCTAGCGGAGCGAGTTAGGACGTCGTCACGTCAGAAGAAATCATTGATATTACTTTCCGGGCAAACCTTGTGTATATATATATATATATATATATTGCCCCGCCACCATTCCCGTGCTAGCGGAGCGAGTTAGGACGTCGTCACGTCAGAAGAAATCATTGATATTACTTACCGGGCAAACCTTATATATATATATATATATATATATATATATATATATATATTGAGATATACAAATTTTCTCTCTACATTAATTTCTCGCAAAGATCTTAGCGTCCGGCTTGCTGGGTCAATGGGTCACGATATATATAATCCTTATTACCTTTATAATGGATTATAGAATCCGCAGACTATACAGCGCTGCTGGGAATCTGAAATTAGAATGATTCTAATTCCTAGTTCATTACTGTTTGGATTGACTAAATGAAAGATCGCTTTCTTTTCTAAAGAACAAAATTTAACAAAGTTTATTGTTACCTTTTTGCAAACAATATAGTGAATTTAATAAATGATTTTAATGTTAGGCCTTTGATCAAGATATCTTTGAATTTAGAATTTTATACCGCGGTTAACTTATCTATTCTTCGTTGATGTCCCTCGAAGACTTCTCAGTCGAAATATCTTGCGAGCTTGCCGTAGTCCAAAGTTCCAAGAAATCCTCTTCTGCTCCTATCCCAGATGGTGTCAAACTATCAAAATTATCAGTCCTGATTACGTCCTATGACATAGTCCCGAAATCTATAACTCGATTACCACTCCCGACAAAGTCCCAATTTACGCATCAATATTACTTCCACATGCAATATCTGCAATATCATTTACTGTCCTTAAACTTTCACGATCTGAAAACCCGACTCTGACTATCTGCACTCCACTCGCTCCCTCTCACGAACCTACGATCAGTTCAGACACGCGATGCCGGTCAGAATGAAATCTTCCTGCATGATTCACCCCTCGAAGACTTCGTATTAAACTACCTTCTTTTTTTTCATAACATTTGACCGTCCTTCTCTCACCCAGCCAATCCATGCGTTCGTTATATTTTGATGTAGCTGATCTTTCGATCGTCTAAACTTCTCAATGCATATTCCACCATATTGTCTTCAAATAAATGTTAGTTTATATTCATGTGACATATCGGTATGTCACAGCTTCCCCTCTCCAAGCGTCATTTGGTTTGCTACAACCTAACTAAATGACAAGACTAAAACTGAACACTTTCTTCTTGCTTCTTCACACTAAACGACAGTAACACTTTACACTTTGCACTGCACTAGGTCTTGTTTCTTGCTGCCTTAAAACTATTTACATTTTCCTTTCGGAATGTGCCAACAATAACCATTTCACCAGGTATTCTAATAACCGTTTCTGCCTAATATTTGCTCCCCATTAACTTCATTGAATACACATACACATTAAATTAAACTCCCTACACAAACTGACAAAATACACATAACAACAAAACAATAACAAAAGAAAAACTATTACTCCTAATATTTACAACTATTTACAAATCTCTGTCATGACCAGAATATTTAATCATGCGTGTCATCCCTCATATACGGCTTCATGTTCCTGTAGTTATATGTTCCCATTTGTCGTCCGTTTTCATCATTCAAAATCGCGGCATTCTTGCTTAATACTTTACAAATTCGGTACGGTCCTTTATACAACGGGAAAAATTTATAAAATAGCTTCTTATCCGCTGACGACACTTGAGGTACTCTAATTAACACTTCATCACCCTCCTTATACTCGCCTCGAAAGCATTGCTTCTGTTTTAGCTTTCTTTTGGCTGCTGCATCCCTCAAATTGTCATAAATTATTCGCGTATCTTTCACATCATCTGGGATCCCACTTATTTCTGGTGGTATCCTAATCCTTCGAAACGGATCATTTTTTTCTTTCCTACCCATGTGGACCTCTATAGGCGTGCTTCGCGTGCTCCCATGCGGAACATTATTCAAAACGTAGTTCAATACTGGAACGGCCTCCATCCATCGGTTATGGCTTTCCGAAATGTAGACTCTAAATAAACGCGAAATCTCCTTCATAATTCTTTCGCTGGGGTTAGCTTGAGGATTCCGTACCGTCGTGTAACATAGTTGGATACCAATTCTTCCCATGTCTTGTTCCCATTTTCCACTAGTAAATTGCGTCCCCAGATCACTAATAATTTTTTTAGGTATACCGAATTCTTCAAAAAATTTGTGGCATTGCGTAATGCAACTGTGTGCATTCGCCTTTCTAATGGGGTATAATTTTGTGATTTTAGAAAAAACATCCATTATTACTAACAAATATTGATTCCCAAATTTGGATTTCGGCATTGGTCCATAAAGATCCACAGCGTATATTTCCCTAGTTGACGTAGGTATTATCGCTTGGCTGCTCCCCTCATACCTTTTATTGGGCTGTTTAGTTTTCTGACAGACGTCACACTTACTGATTTGCTTACGGATTTGTCGCCCCATGCCTTTCCAATAGCATTTTGATCTTCGTATTACTTCGATTTTGTTACATCCAAAGTGGCCGAAATGTTGATGCGTAGATAGAATCAGTTCTCGCCTATGCGCTTCTGGTATCCAAATTTGATACTGCGTCCCTCGTTTCCTAATCCGATGTAATAATACCCCCTCGTACATCTTCCACATTGAAAATTTCGGATCATCCTGCCGTCGGTCGTTATCCTCCGCCGAAAAATGCTCCATTATTTGCCTCCCCACAGGATCCTCTCTTTGAATTTTCGCTAATTCCTCCTTCGTCCATTTCGGTCGTATTTCCATTAACTGGATAGCATTAATATCGGGTTCCACACTACCTTCCTTTTCCTTTATCCTGATTCTCGATAAATAATCGGGCAAAACGTTACCACGGCCTTCACAATATTGGATGTTAAAATCAAATTGTTGAAGCCATAGTGACCATCTCAACAATCTATCGTTATTCAAATGACTTCTCATTAAGAAAATTAGGGCCTTGTGGTCCGTAATGACGGTAAATGGTCGTCCAATTAATATAGCCCGTAATTTCTGCGTAACCCACACAATTCCTAAAGCTTCCCGTTCACTGGTAGTAAAAAGTCGTTCGCCAAGGGTCAAAACACGACTTTCTAGGGCGATTATTCTCTGCTTATTCTTTTCGTCGTATTGGAACAACACAGCTCCCATGGCAAATCCACTACTATCCACTTGTAGATACATTCTTTTGTCGAAATCTGGATAACTGATCAAAAATGTCTTCTCAAATAGTTCTTTTAATTTTTTTAAACGCCTCTTGACATTTTGCATCCCACGCCCATTTCCTCCCTTTCTTTAGCAATTCTATTATTGGGTGTATTATTTCTGAATAACCTTTGCAAAACCGGGAATAATAATTGCACACCCCAATCAATCTTCTAACTTTCCTTACATTCCGAGGTCGCGGAAAATTCTTAATCAATTCTTTCTTTTTATCTTGCATCGACATTCCTTGATCCGATATGACGTGCCCCATAAATTTTATATTCCTCCTCCCGAATTGGCATTTTCCAATATTTAATTTTAAATTATACTTCCGAAAGATTTCGAATAGTTTTTCAACTTCTTTAAATGTTCAAACATATTGGTAGAGAATAACACAATATCGTCGACGTACATGAGAGTAGTTTCCTTTAGCTCATCCGGTATTACATCGTCCAAATAACTGATTAAAGCTGCGCCACTATTCTTTAATCCAAAGGCCATCCTCTGAAAACTATACGTATTGCCTTCAAATGAAAAACTGACAAATTTTTGCGATTCTGGGTGTAGTCCAATTTGCCAGTACGACGCAGTAAAATCCAGTCCCGTGAATATCCGAGCTCTTTTTACCTTCCACATCATTTCATCTAATTTCGGCGGTTTTTCATGACGAGCGATGGTCTTGCTATTGAGTTTCCTAGCATCCACACAAAATCTGATCTTATTGTCTTTCTTACGAACTATCACTATTGGGCTTACATACGGTGTCATCGATTTTTTATTATACCATCCTCAAGCATCGTGTTTATTTGTTTACGTACTTCGCTTTTATATACATGGGGGATTGGATATTGTTTCAGATTAAAAGGTTCCTCATCCATCAATTCAATTTTAAATTGATATCCCTTTACCGGCTCCCTTGAACTTCCAAAAATATCTTTATATTCATTGACTAACATTTCAATTGCTTCACTAGCATCTATTCCGTTTTCGTCGACCGCGCCCTCTGCTGCCGCGTGGATCTGGTCCCTGGTCTCTTCAATTTGTTCCGCAATATCGCAAATACACATATCTTCGCCCTCCTGGTCTTTGATCCTAAACAATGTTGTTGCCCTTTGTCACCTCGTAACAATATACTCCTGTTACCTATGTCGACCTTGGCGTCATACATTTTTAGGCCATCAATCCCCAAAATAATTGGACGAATCAAATTCTTCACTACAATTGCCGGAAACTGAATTGTCATCCCTTGGACTTCCACTTCCACCCAAATTTGCCGACTTCTCGTTTCGATGCGCCTTCCATTAGCTGTCCGAATATCCAAACTCCTAGTGGGTAGCTCCTCAATTTTATTTCCCTTTTCTTTAACTGCTCATATAATTTTTCCGACACTGCACAAACATTAGCACCTGTGTCAATTAAAATGTCTACAGGTATATTCCGAAATATCCCCTTCAAAATTAAACACGTGCTATTCTCCGCCCGTTCGTCCGTATCTTCCCTTAATAAATCTTCCGCCGATACTTCAATGCTATTCAACTCCTTAAGAACCATCACGCCTCATTATCATCGTTCGAAGTATCCCGCCCATTTACTTCGAACACTGGGAGTTTTCCTGTTCAATCGCATTAATTTCCACATGTTCCCGTTTATTGTCCTCTTTGAACCTCCGCGGATACCCGTTTCCTGTCTTTTTATTTTCCATTTTAGTACTATTTTCCCTGTCATCCTTTCTTTCTGAGCTATAATTTCCTTGGCGGTTGTAATTATTCATTGTTTTTCCCGTTCCATTGTTATTCTCGTTCCTGCTTTCATTATATTGATACCCGTTACTACGATCATAATCACTATTCAATGTCTGGTCGAATCGACTTAAACGTTCGACCAGATCCTCGGAATCAATAGGCATGGAGTTCCACAATAAATTTTGGATATTTACAGGCAACTGACGAATAATAATTCTAATTAATTCATTGCTATCCATTCTGTCTTCGCATGCCTTGAATGCTGCTATTTTACGTGTTGCGAAGTCACACATATTCTCGGCTCCACCCTTCTTATACCTTTCACTCATTAATTTGTATTTTAGGTCAAACTTGTGGCTTTCGTTCCAATATCTTTTTAAGAATTTATCCTTCCATTCCTTATAATTAGTCGGTTCCGGTACTAAAGAGGTCAACCAATGATGTGCCTTGGATGACATGGCTTGTTCTACTATATGCAATTTTAATCTTTCGGGGATATTATTTATCATAAAATAATTCTCTAATTTTGAAATAAACGACCACGGTTGTTCTTTCATATCACCATGAAATTTTAGGTGGCTTGGTATTACAAGCGCCGATGCATTCATTGCTATATTTCCCTGCGAACGTATGAATTCGTTTCTAACTGTTCAATCTTGTCCTTAATGTCCGACATGTATTTCCCAGATTCAGATTCTTGCACCATTTTAATGTTTCTAAGTCCCTCCTGTATTCGTTTTTCTAATTTACTATCCGAATTAACTAATTTAGATTCTATGTTTTCAGTTTTTTCGCCATGTTGAAGCGACATTGCGTTTAAGTTATCTACACGCGATTCGACGATTGTCAACTTTTCGCATTGTTGGTCATGTAAATGTCCCAATGTCACAACGCTCTCCTGTAAATTATTAACTTTGGAATTAATTTTGTCGCCAGATTCTTTTAATTCCCTCTGCATTTGGTCGACTTGATTATTAAAAGACTCAATTTTACAATGAATAATATTGAATTCAGCCGATGTATCCACCCGTAATTGCACTATTTCCTCGTGTATTTTCTGACGAAAATTCTTCAATTCTAATGACATTTTCGATGTCATTCCTTCCAATTTAGCGTTATTTTTTTCTAATTTAGTATTAATATCTGAAGTAATTCCCTCTAATTTAGTATTATTATGCTCAAGTTTTGCGTTCATTTCTGCTAACATTTTAAGAATTAAATTATTAGGGTCCATATTTCCTAACGGTGCAGCCATTATTTCCTTTTCTTGTGGTTCAATCTCAATAATTTCACGCGAGATTTCTCCCTCGGGATTAGTATTAGCAGACGCCATATCATCTACATTAACATTCTCCATACGCAATTTTTTGCTCCTAGTATCCATTTTGAATTCTAATACAAATTAAAATCTCTCTGTTAAATTATTTTCAAATCACACCAATGAAATGGTCTTGGCTCTTTCTTATAATTAACAATTAATTTCAAATGTCAATCCATAAATTTCAGATTCCCTTTGGATCACTTTATTATAATTTATAAGACTAATTTTATCCGTGTCACCAATTGTTATAAATTATAACAAATTATGCATCACGTTGGCGCGCCATTTTGAGATATACAAAATTTTTCTCTACATTAATTTCTCGCAAAGATCTTAGCGTCCGGCTTGCTGGGTCAATGGGTCACGATATATATAATCCTTATTACCTTTATAATGGATTATAGGATCCGCAGACTATACAGCGCTGCTGGGAATCTGAAATTAGAATGGTTCTAATTCCTAGTTCATTACTGTTTGGATTGACTAAATGAAAGATCACTTTCTTTTCTAAAGAACAAAATTTAACAAAGTTTATTGTTACCTTTTTGCAAACAATATAGTGAATTTAATACATGATTTTAATGTTAGGCCTTTGATCAAGATATCTTTGAATTTAGATTTTTATACCGCGGTTAACTTATCTATTCTTCGTTGATGTCCCTCGAAGACTTCTCAGTCGAAATATCTTGCGAGCTTGCCGTAGTCCAAAGTTCCAAGAAATCCTCTTCTGCTCCTATCCAAGATGGTGTCAAACTATCAAAATTATCAGTCCTGATTACGTCCTATGACATAGTCCCGAAATCTATAACTCGATCACCACTCCCGACAAAGTTCCAATTTATGCATCAATATTACTTCCACATGCAATATCTGCAATATTATTTACTGTCCTTAAACTTTCACGATCTGAAAACCCGACTCTGACTATCTGCACTCCACTCGCTCCCTCTCACGACCTACGATCCGTTCAGACACGCGATGCCGGTCAGAATTAAATCTTCCTGCATGATTCACCCCTCGAAGCTTCGTATTAAACTACCTTCTTTTTTTTCATAACATTTGACCGTCCTTCTCTCACCCAGCCAATCCATGCGTTCGTTATATTTTGATGTAGCTGACCTTTCGATCCTCTAAACTTCTTAATGCATATTCCACCATATTGTCTTCAAATAAATGTTAGTTTATATTCATGTGACATATCAGTGTCACAATGTGAACAACTAATATGAAGTGGGTGTAAATGTATTCCCTACACATACCTCTATCATTTTGGCAAGGATTTTTGCTATCAGACATTTTAGGATATGTCCCAACTTTCCAAGCCAGTTCCAACAAAAAAAACCAACCAGCCATTTTCTTGGGTCTTAGATGTTTATTGCAAATTTTCTGGTAAATGTAGATATTTCAATGCAGCCATATACTTTCGAAAATATAAGTAATTATTGAGAAATAACGCTAAGATGTTGTTTATTAAATTATTTATTTAAAAAGTAAAATCCAGATCCATCTCCAACTTGTTGTAAAATTTTTTATACATCCCATTTATTAGTCGAATGTCCTTTTACTAGAAATTTCAGGAAGAAAACTTAAAATTTGATTCTGACATCCATTCTATATTAAATTCTACTTCGCAGTGTGACAAAATTATAAAATTTCTAACTCTTACAAAATTAAAATACTATATATAGTATTTTCTTTCCTGTAAAAATAATTCGCATGCTTATAATATTAAATGTATTTATTATTGTTAGTATTATTGTTGTTGAATGATTTAATTTTTTAAAAGACAATGTCGTGAAATATTGTTACGTAGTAAAATGTGTAAATTTTCATATAATGTAAAATTGTAAAAGTTTTGGTCGCTTATGACCAGATTCGCGTTGTGGCTAGATTCATGTTATGTTATTTTTACTTTCTCGCTACTGTTTACGCATATAGAGAAAGTATTGTAACGCTGCAGGAAAAAAAACGGCGAATTTTCGACACAAAAACTCTTATTGTCGGACTCTGGTAACAAAAAAGTGCACAAATCTTATCCCTATACATTATAGTACAAGTATATATAGTACATTACTTCATCTAACAAATTGTGTAGTTAAAATATATTTTTTTTTGATCCATAATACCGAAAAATCGATTCACGGCAAAACGTTCGACCGTCCGTCTGTGAACAACACTGGCGGATAAATCGTTCAGCCAATTTTCTTCAAAATTGGTATTCTTCAATCGACCTGGTTAATATCACGGCCCTTTTAATTTCAAAATGATATTTTAATCTAAGGGGAGGGGTCGCGCGCGATCTGTCCTTTCTCTTCCTTGTCCTATCCTCTCCCTTTACACACACACTTACTCTAACATGCACTACACTGCCACATATTCCGGGAGACCGGTCGGGAGCTTAGAGCTTGTCCCGGCTGGGGCGGTGCCCCGCTGGTGGGAGAGTCCTGGATAAGGGGAAACCCCATTAGCTGACGGGAGGTCGGTGCCGGATCTCGCCATCCAGCAGGGTGCATAGATCACCGCCATCTCCCGAGAAAAAACATGCAATACACTAACGGGACTAATGACCGAAGCAGTTGACGCACCCGGAAACACGAAAAAATCAATCAATAATGTCATGATGAATGTTTGGGAAATATGAGTATTTTATTAGTAATTTGATGTCAAACTAAGTCGCCTGCTCCGAATCCTACACTTCGTGAACGTAGATTTAGATATTTTTTGAGGCAGTAGGATGCTACGTAAGTTAGAATGTATATTAGTTCAAATTTCTTTGTTAGTTTCTTACATTCGAGCATTTGTTAAACGTTAACTAATTAATCTTTAGAAATTATTTATAAACAATGACATTCCGGGTGTCGACTCGCTAATTTCTGTGAATTACGTCTCATTGTTGTGATAGCATCTCATAGTTGATGATTTAGCTTTATGAAAAGCAGTTATAATTGTGAAATTTATGGTGTTATTTGCTTGAAAATATTTAGTTTTCGCACCATTTGTGAAACATGCCCGACGTTGACTGGTGCCAATTTGAAATGTAATTACTACTTGCAAATGTAATTTGGGCGCCAGGAAAAGGTTATACTTGAAACCTAATGATTCCTACGTAATTTAAATATCTTTCCTTACAAAATTATGTTGGGCTAGCTCAGTTAATTGGGGTTCGAAGTTCATAATTGTTGCTACTTACTCTGCTACCAATCTGCCATCCATACGGAGTAGCGAGGAATCTGAAAATCGTATTAAAATGTTGGATTGCACGTAACGAACAATGATAGTCAGCCTTCTTTCAACTTAACAAATTGGAATTTATTATGATAATCAATATTAAATCATTCTTTGGTCATGACCAGTTTTCTCTGTATTACAATAGTTATAAAGCTTGTTATTCATTCGTAGGTCTTCCCGCGCTCTCCACTTATACGTACGATAGCGCCCCGTGGAACAACCTTCTCCGTGGACGCAACAGAATCGTGCTTCTGGACAAAGTCCTCACCTAATGTCCGTGATCTGGTTCAAAATTCTCCCAGTGATGCTATTATAATCTGTGACTTCCCAAACTTGCGTCTCGGGTGGACGCCTAGACACGAATTTTACTTCCTACAAGAACGACAGTTAACTTTATACAACTGTCAATTACAGTCTTTCCTCGACCTAGTAAAATATATCAAGAGCCGACCCGCTCATCACCGCATTGCTCAAGCGAATCGATGTTCTTTTAAAAAAACTCGGAAGCATCCGAATCCTATATCTTTTTATTTTGTCTCCCAAAACAATGTTTATCCCGCCTCTGCTCTGTCATTTCCACCTAACGAAAATGATACTTAACGCCGGTTGTTTATTTGTCACATAGCAACCCCTCGCGATCGTCTATTGACAAGTAATAGCTGAGGTGGTATAAGGGCAGAAATTTCAATATTACATAACTGTTTCGAATAATGCGAGAATGTATGTGCTGTTGTAGCACCACTAGTTTTAATATGAAGTGACATTGGTAAAATGTTAACAATGAACGTGGGTAATATTATCAAGAGAATAATTCGCACTTACATTTTTTTAAAATATCGAATACTACGGACTACATGAATTATGTGAGCAAATATAATATAAATTTATTTGTCATTAGGGAAACGTGGGGCAACAAAACATCTAAACTTTCTTAAAAATAAATTAATAAGTTTTACAAGTCTCATACGCATTAGACAATACAATATCGGCTTTATTAGTAAATGATTAAATGTGATTCATAGATTATAAAAGGACGTAATAAAGTCTTCAATTGCAAATTATACTTTGCTAAAAATTAAAAAACACAATAAATTCAAAATATATTCTGTATATATTAATTATCACGCAAATCATACAAAAATTGCCATCCCTCATAGGAAGTGTATTTTTCGTGCCACCATTCTTTACGCGAATCACATTCCATTCTTCAGCTGAAGGGTCCTTGAATTACATTCTGCAAGTGGACCATAGCCTTATCAAAGTATTAGTCAATGGATGCAATACCACAGACTTCAAAAGGTTTCGCAACCTTTTCAGTCGTACAATTCTATATATACGATTTGCCAAACAGTTCTGCTACCTGGAGTTGAGTGATGACCCTTCCTAGATAAATTTCAACATGCGCTATAATTGGTGAGGCAATGTCTGCACCAGGACTCTTGCACAGACATGAATGCGGACCCATGCCCCATCCTTCAAATTAGCTTTTAATTTGTACTGCCTTCTGTCAGGCATCTACGAAAATATTTACTAGCGTGTAAATCATATTTCACATATCCATACTCTTAATAGTAGATTATAGTTACTGTCCTACTAGCAACGTAAACATATTTTCAATATCTCACAGAATTACATCAAATAAGTTGGAATTATATCTCACCTCATTGTCGTAGCAGTATTTGCATAGGAACTACCAAACTCTCTTCACTGAACATCATCTATGTCACCTTCCAATTTATATTGCAGAAATGCCAACTTCACTCCTCGAAAACAGTAATTAGGCTAATCGGACTCTTACCCCATGCTACTCTATACGAAATACGTTAAGAACATGTTGATTAATATAAAAACAGGAATTTATGAAAAATGTGATAAAAGTTTTTAGGAGCATTTGCTTTTATTGAAAACTGATTTACATTGATTTTAAAAAGTATAAAAATATGAGAAGTATTTCATACTGAAAAAAAGAAATAACAAAAAACTGTTTTCTCGTTCAGGTTAATGAAATTGGCATTATTCATGTGAGCTAATTACACTATGATAATCAATGGTAATCATTTTTACTTATCTTTTTTGGCGTAGGTCAATATGCGATTTACCGGTTGTCTTGCTCTTCCATCGGGAACTTGTCTTTTGGGCAAGTACGATACAATTTTTGCCGCAATTTCTCTGTTGTACTGTAATTTCCGTACTTATCAAAGTTTACGACACAGTTGTTGCAGTTTGTCTTTTGCCTAGGGCAGGGTGCCTTTATTGCTTGTCGTTCATGCAAGAAGGCTACACGTAATTGTCGTAGGTTTGTTAGACTCAGATTAAATCATTGTAATGATAGGCAAACGATTAAGTGTTTTGTGACTCATCATAAAATTGCTTTGTTTCAAGCATACCCTTCCATAACAAACAGTAAAATAGCCCCTGCGCCTCACTAACAAACAAATCGTTGCTTCGCGTGCGTCTGATCCGAGGACGCAGCAAACAGTCGTTATGCGACGGAAGGCGCGCGTGTCGCCCAGGGCCCCACTTCATAAAGACGTCGCCCCACGGGCGGTGGCCTATCGCCCCATCGGCGGCAATCAACCCGATCCGCTGAGAAGCTTCCATCGCCCCTCCCGCCCCATCGGCCCCGCCCGCTCCGCCGCCATACCCTACACGGCCCGTTCCGCCCCACCTGCCTCCACGCCCCTCTCCCTGCCCAACCCCGCCCTATCCACACTGCCCCGCCCCGCCCTGACCCTGCCGTTCCGCCCTGCCCCTTCCGTCCCGCCCTGCCCTTCCCTAGCCCACCTGTCCTGACCGCCTTGCCCCGCCTGACCCACCCTGCCCGTCCTTTTCCTGCCCCCTTCCCGTCCCCTTCCACCCTTCCTCCCTGCCCGCGCCCTTCCGCCGGACTGCCCGCCCCGCCCCTCCCCGCCC